>ML349936.1:0-78402 GCA_005239505.1 Nicotiana paniculata | reverse complement strand
AAATACGTCGAAAAATACGCGAAAGGAGACACCCGGGCGATAGCCGGGCGACAGGGCCCTACAACCTGACCAGACCTGGTGTTAGCCAGGCCTTAGGGCTGAAACGCTAGCCCTACCCTGGCGTTAGCCAGGCGTTAGGGCTGAAACGCCAGCCCTAGCCTGGCGTTAGCCAGGCCTTTGGGTCCAAACGCCCGGGGTCCCAAGTTCGGCCAAATCCGAGTTTTGACGAGTTTAAGTGTTTCCCGGTTGAAATAGAAGTCTCCTGCATGGTTAGGGTTCGCCCTAAACATATAAATAGACACCAAACAACACAAATTAAGGGTATTTGAAGAAGACGGAAGGATTCAGAAGGATTCAACAAGAAAACACCATAGAAGTTACAAACATTAATTTCTACATCTAGTATTCATTACTTTGTATTTCAATTATGCAATTTATTTTAGTTTTAATTTTCAATAACATGAGTAGCTAAATTATTTAGTCTAGGATTTTGGTAGAACCCGTTGGGGATGAATTCATTGTGATGTTAACATATTTTAGTTGATTAATCTCTTTTTGTTCAACTACATTCTTATTATAGTTGATTGAAATGGCCATCAATTAGCTGTGCCTATTTATTAGGTATCTACTCGAGAGAGAGTACATATTTAGGTAGTTGATTGAACAACACCACTCCCAGAGTATAGACGAAAGTCATAACCGAGGGTTTAGAGGTTAGATTAGAGCTAACGATACCTCGGGTGCAATCTAAAGTGAACTGTATTGCGATCTAGCTAGTGCAACTTGAAAGAGTGCATCTAGTAAATTATCATAATTAGTTGAGAAAGATTTATGATAGGAATAGCGTTCATGATTGAGAGAGATATCCAATTAAACTATAAGAAATATCCAAAGAAGAATTCACCAACGGAGGAAACCATAACCGTAGACCCTTTATTATCATTGTTTACATTATATTGTTAGTTAATTGCTAATTTATTATTTTGTTATTAGATTTAGTAAGAATCACCAATTGATATTCAAAAGTCTTGAGAAAAGTGATTAATTAACAATTAGTATTTTATAGATTCAATTGATACGTAAATTCCCTGTGGGATCGACTTCGGGCGTAATACCCCAGATTATATTTGCAACGCTCGCTTAGTCTTCTACAAGACATAGTTGAGCGTGATCAGTAACCAAAAAATAACCTTCCAAAAAACAACCTTCCAAAAAGTTGTTAAGTTAAGAGCAAAGCAACAAAATAAAAGTTAACAAAAAAAGCAGGAGAAAACTATGGAGAATTATCAATGGGAGCATCATCCATAGGAGCATCATCAATAGGAGAAGAAGGATTAACTTGAGAAGAAAAGGCTTGAACATCAGCCCTACTAGGAACAAGTCCATTTCCATCACCCTCGGGACCTTCAGGTGAGGAAAAACTTTGACGTTGCTGAGTTTTATCAATTACTTTTTTAGCCTTAGAAATATCAGTGTTAAGGTCAAAACCCTCATGGTTGGCTTCAATTAGAGTCTCGAGGTGAGTGTTTAAGAAAGCCCAACTCACATCCAACAATAGCTTATCCTCAAGAATCTCATAATCCTTCTCCCACTAGTCAATCTCAACTCTCAGCTCTTCTTTTTCTGCTTTAGAGGCATTATAAGTTGCAAAGGAGCGAGAGAACTTTCCAAGAATTGAATCTTACCAGTAGAGGCGCGAAGATCTTCCTGAACTTGAATAAGTGTTTGAACCAACTCTCTCGCGTAAACCTCTTTTTGATTAAGGAGTTCCTTAGAACTCCTTGTTTCTTCAGTTGCCTTGGAAAGGTTCAGCAAAGGAGGATTCAAGTATATCCTTGTCCTTTCCAACCTAGCTAGAGAAAGATTTTTCAACTGCTAATTCAGCGGCGATCACACTCATTTGTTGTTCCAAAGATTTCTTCTCTTCCGCCAGAACTTCTTTTTCAGTTGAAGACATTCGAATTATTGATCCCAGTTATCAACTTCGGTGCGCAAATCTATAACTAGCTGGTCCCCCTGAGAAACCCTTTCCATAAGCTCTATGTCAATCAAGTTGATCTGCAAAAAAGGAGAAATAGTTATGAATAAGAAAGAGAAAAGAAAGGAAGTATAATTAAGCTTGTACCTTCAAGGAAGAATGAACGTTATCATTCATTAAAGTCAGTAAGCTATGGCTTTCTAAATTCGTCTTCTCTACGTGACCTAGCAGAGGTTTCAAAAACAGGTCGGCTTGACTAGATTTTCTTAATAAGTTCCCACCTTCAGGAACCTCAATAACAACTCTTTTCATTGTCCTCTTGCTGCTAGAAGGTTCGGCCTCTGCATGAGAAGTAGTCACGGGAATAGTAGAAGCAGCCACGTGTATAACAACAGGAGTAGCATCAGGCGAGGACACAAGAGGGTTAATGGAAACTGAGACTGGAAGGCAAGCAAGGGGAAATTCTTCAGAAACATGCCCAAAAGCTTCATCACCCTCGAAGCCATGAGCAAACAATCTATCAACAGAACCTGGGGGAGGATCAGCAACATCTTCATCAGAAATCACTAAAGGGGCACTCTCTGGCTTATCCTTGAGTCTAAAAGGGATTGAACTTGATGGAGGGTCATGAGAAGGAGTAGTTTCATCATCAGAAACCACCCGTATCCTAACGCGTGGACTTCGCACCAAAGAACCCTCATCTATTTCTTCTTCTCCATTAGAGCCACAAGCTCCGTTAGTTTTTTCTTTTTGAAGAAGAAGCACTTAAAATCCTTTCCTGGGCAAGAGTCATGGAAAGCCTAGTTGATGAAACAGACGAGGGACTAATGCCACGAATAGGAAACCCTAGTAAAAAAAGAGAAGGATGAGAAATCCTAGAACCAACAAGGAAGAGAAAAGGAAAAACAATTAAGGTAAAAAGTACCGTGCGTCTTCACTTTCCAACAAAATCTTTGAGAAAGGTATTTCCATGATCTTTTCTCCATAGGCGTAGCAGTTAATATCTTATCTACCCAAGCACCGAAGTTGGGGATTTCATCAAAAACTTTCATAGTTGCTGAAAAAGTGGGTATATGATTACATGGATTATTTTTTAAGACATTAAAAAGAAGAAGAAGAAGAAGAAGAAAGCTTACGTGCAAAGTTCCATTTCTCTGGGAAAGGCATGTTTACTTCACCCACTAATTCACTAGTAGGAGAAGCAACAAAACGAGCGTACCAGCCACCGTCCCGATTGTCTTCAGGGCTAACCAGCACTCTCTTACTTCTAGCCACGAGAGTAAAAACTCCTTCACGAAACAGTTTAGGGGAGTAGAGATGGAGAAAGTGTCAAAAATTAAAAGGCATGGAAACCAAATCTGATAAATAACGAAGGCAAGCAACAACCCTCCATATTACGTGGCCAATCTGGCCAAGACACACATTGAAATAATGACAGAATTCAATGATTACTGGGTCAATATGTGGTTTGAACCCTAAAGTAAAAGGGTAGGTGTAAACAAAGGAAAAACCGACAAGGTATGAAGTAATTCTGGTTGGCACAAGAGACTAAAACTGGGAAATCTGGTTTCCAGTAACACTCTCTTCGAACCAGGGAGAGAAGACAAGTAGTGATTAAACTTGGATAAGGGTCAACATGATTGAGGGAGGCTATAGAAGAAACTTGATTCCTTTTGGTTTCACGATCAGTTACAAAAGAAAATTCTTGAGGAGAAATCTCTGCAACTGTGGGTTCACGCGCTGGATCATTTAAATCATTATTCCTAGAAGAAGATCTAGGAGTTAAAGGAGCCCTAGGCCTAGAAGAAGATGGCTTAGCAACACTGCTTTGGGAAGAATAACCACGATTAAATAGTGAACCAAGACTATGAAGTCTACCACCTCTCCTACTTCTAGTAGGAGCATTAGAAGGAACAGTTCGTCAACAATCACAACCTTACGGGGGTCTGGTGTAGAAGAAGACATGATTGTCCAAAGGATTATGAAACGAGAGGATGCAAAATACAAAGAAGAAGTAACGTGGTGGATACTGAAGAAGGAAGAGTCCAAGAGATCCAAACGGAATGAAGTATTTATAAGAAGACACAACCATCATTAAAGTAGGTCATTATGAAGCGTCATAATGGAACCGTCACTTCGTGACTGATGCAGCCGCAGAAAAACCCTAAAAGCGCTGAAAAATTGTAGAGCCAATCGTTAGAAGCCATGTGGCATGGGCATTAAATAGATGTGACGTATGTCATATCGGTTCTGAAGGAGACACAATGATACTCAAAAAACGGCAGCAAAGAATTTCCGCCATAAAAGCTTACCACTTTTCGAATATTCAGAAAGTGGAGGGACTATCTGTATTGGTGGAAAAAAGACATTACACATGGAATATTAGTAAGCTGACGAAGCATGACGCGTGGAACAATGGCATAGCGACAAGTGGCACTCTCGATTAAAAAAAATTATATTACAAGGAAGGTATGGGAGAAACACCCATGAGACAGTACAAAACAGAGGATCGGCCTGACAGTTGTCAAACAAGAGGCGATAACGGAGTGAATAAAGGTCAAAAAGAAGGGAAGATACACGAACCAGAAGTAAATAAGGAAGGGAATCGGAGTTGTTATAAGGCATTTATATCTACAAATACGTCAGTTATGGTTATCTATAATAACGGGCAATCAATACAATTAATGCTCGTAATAAATCTGAATTCAGTAGGGAAAACGTTATGATTGTACGCCCCTATGTAAGGATAAAGAATTTTATTTGTAAGAACAAGTTCCAAGTACTACTGAAATACATTCTATAATTCTTTGCTTTATCAAAGTTTTCAACCTTGATTTTAGGGATTGACTATTGTTTCATTCCTTATTTCTCTTTGTTAATTTTCGCTATTACTTTTGTTATTTTCCAAATAGATTGTTGTGGAAGTGAAGTAAAACTTGGTTATCAGTAATTCTTTTTCTTCTAAATATAGGTTTTAACTGAAAATTCTATTTTTTAGTTAAAAAATAATTAAAAAATCCGAACTAACCGGTCCTATGTATACCCCTGTTTACATCAATAAGATTCAAATATTTTTCTTTCGTTCCTAAATTGCCTATTGAGCTAAGTTAGGAAATTGAAAAGGGATGGTAATGTCTAATGGACGGCTGTTACTAAACATTTTCGATAGTATCAATCTACAGTATCTTTCACACGGTAGTAGATCATAGATTTTAAATGTGTGCGTCATTTTCCAAATCTCTTTCCGCGACAAATTTCAAATCACCGAAAATCCCAATAGTTTCCCTACAGGTTTCTGTTTGTGTACAAACGCAAGTTTGTTAGCCGGTGCCTTTTCCCCGATGGGTTGGATCCCACTCCTTGTTAGGTTATTAGTACTCTCTCTTGCTAGGGCAAAAAGTTTTTCTTTTTAATAATTTGGTATTCAAACACGATAGATCTAACTAATTTAGATTTGCACCAGATAAGATCTACTAATAAAAAAAAGTTTTTTATCAAAAAAAAATTCATTCTCAGTAATCGAATATAAAATTCAAGAATAAAGGATCATATCCATCTTACCACACCTCTCGGTAATAAAGAAAATTTATTTGCATCAAACAATAGACACAAGAAATTAATTTTTCCCTCTGTTGGAATGTTCGTTTTTATTTATAAAGTTTATTTCAATAGTCAACACTAGAAGGATATATTGCTTTACAACAAGCCAAAAGAACTACTATACACAATTTAAAAAATTCTGAAATTCTGTACGATGCATGGAAAAGGAAAAAATATTAAAGTCAAGCCATGATCGATGGAACAACAGAAACATTCATCCCAAGAACAAGACAGAAGAAAATGCCAAGACGTTTTTAAATTAAAATATATTAACTCCATAGAATTGCCCCAACCGATATTAATAATCTATATGTACCTTTGTTTTCAAAATTCCACGCGAAAAATTGTCATTACCAGTTTACCCTTTGAAAAAATCTGCTCTCCTTAAGTCTCAGTCGTACCAAAAAGCTAACAAAATATGAAAAAAGAGGGGCCCGGGAACAATAAAGAAAACAGAAAAATGTAGCTATGAATAATTTTCTCCCCTCAATAGCATATGATGCCTGACAACAGTTTATACATGGAAGTCAAGAGCTAAAGAGATTCTAATTGACAACTTCTAGGGGCCTAATGAGAAATATCGTGTTACCTTGAAAATGATATTAATAATTATATTTGATTTATGGTTCTAAAAATACGTGATTTGTTCTAACACTAGTCGTTAGGTAAGGAAACACTAAGTGTAAGTAATAGAGAAATGATAAGCAAACCAATACGGTTACAAGACTAGGGACATCGAACTCGGTAGTATCGGGCCTCGAAGGTAGCCTTCGACAGTCGTTAATGAGCAATAAGTGAAGAACAATAAAATGAATGCTATAAATGAAGAGAAATAAATCTTTAGGGTAATTGTTGAGCACGTCTAGGCAAGAAAAGCAGAGAATGTTTTACTGTATTGAATATTCATCTGTGTTACAAAATGACAGGAGTCCCCTTTATATAGGAGGGGGGAATCCCAATATAGTACATGTCTAATCATGACAAGGAAATACTACTGGTACAACTGTATAATGGCTCAGTACGGACTTGTACTATTCTTGCAAACCTTGTCAGCTCTAACCACGTGCCCTTGGGAATTTCCCGCATTTCCATGACGGTCATCGATTTTCAAACTGCCTCGAGGTATGTTGTGATGAGTCCTCGATATGTTCTCTCAAGGGGAGTATTTCAGAGTCGAGCCTCTGACTGTGCTTCGAGCCCCTCGAAATCGGGCTTGGGATGTCATAGAGGCTCCAAAATCGGGCTTCCCTGATTTTTGTCGTATACAGATAGTCCCCGCGTTTCTTAGAATGAAATGATAAGAAACGATTTGAATTCTTTGACTCTTCGATGTCCCCATCATGAAGTCAGTCATGTGAAGTCGGTGATTGTTGTGACAGAAAGGATGTGCAAGAGTCACGCCTGCATGATTCTCGAAGGGCTATAATTCGAAAATGGCGGTTGGTCGTCCTTTCACCTTCTCCAATACGCATAACTCACGCCTACAAATACCCCAATCCTTCTTTCCCTTAACCTTTACTTTTCCCAATATCTTCCAAGCTCTAACATCTCTTTCGCTTGCTTCCATCTCGTGTTCATCTTTCAATCAACTTATTCTTCTTCTTCTGAGATTTTTGCAGCAAGAATGACAAAGACTTCAAAGACTGTCCCCAGAAGGGAGAAACCTCTTCACCGTCATGCTCGTCTAAGAGAAAAGCAGTAGTGCCTCCTCGCATTGAGGAGTGCATCCCAGGACCTTGTGAAACGTCCTTCGATTTCAAGGGGGACAAACCTTCTTTGAAACCGGGGTGATGCGAACCCATGTCTCGATACATCAGCCTGATAAATGACACTGAGAGAGTGAAGGCTGACTGCCGCTGAGGGGAGGCGGTACAGGTGGAGATCCCTTCTCGAGTAGGGAGAAGAAGTGGTGGCTCCGATCTGATGACCTCGAGAGAATCGGTCTATTAGCGCTATCTGTCCTGGTCAGCCGTTGTACCGCTTTCATGTTGTTTACCACGGTGATTTTCTCTATGGCTTGGATTTTATCGGGATTGATCTCAATTCCCCGGTTCGACACCATGAAGTCCAAAAATTTGCCTGATCCCACTCCGAAGGTGCACTTCTCGGGGTTGAACTTCTTGTTGTACCTTCTAAGGATGTCGAATGTTTCCTGCAAATGAGTCAAATGGTCTGCGCGCAGGGACTTAACTAGCATGTCGTTAATGTAAACTTCCATAGATTTTCCTATTTTATGCTCTAACATCTTATTAACTAGTCATTGATATGTGGCTCCCACATTTTTATCCCGAAGGGCATGACATTATAACAATATGTACCATACTTCGTGATGAACGAAGTCTTTTCCTGGTCCCCCGGGTTCATCTGGATTTGATTATACCCGGAGTAGGCGTCGAGAAATGTAAGGATCTCGTGGCCGGGTGTGGCATCAATCAAGCGATCGATGTTGGGCAATGTGAATGAGTCCTTAGGGCATGCTTTGTTTAGGTCTTTGTAATCCACGCACATTCTTAATTTATTTCTTTTTTTTGCGACTACTACTACATTAGCTAACCATTCTAGATATTTCACCTCCCTAATATATCCTATTTTGAGGAGTTTTGTTACCTCATCTTTGATGAACACATGTTTTACACACATGTTTTACCTCGGACTGAGGTCTCCTTTCTTGCTTCACTGGTTTGAACCTAGGTCGACACTTAGTCGATGGGTGGTTACTTCCGGCGGGATCCCTGTCATGTCTAGATGGGACCAAGCGAAGAAATCAATGTTATTAATAAGGAATTGAATGAGTTTTCTCCTGAGTTCGGAGGTTAATCCCGTTCCCTGGTACACCTTTCAGTCTGGAAGATGCTCTATCAAGGCGGCCTGTTCAAGTTCTTCAACCGTCGACTTTGTTGCGTTTGATTCTTCGGGGGAAACGAAGGCTAGAGGAGTGATGAAGTCTTCTTCACCATCCTCCCTCAACTATTCACAGGTCGCTCGCCCCTCGGGGATCTGCTTGTCTTTCGACTTCTCCGAAGCGGAAGATATCGATGTTGACATCATGTCGTGTACCGCGAACATCTCTTTTGTTGCATGTTGTTCTCCATACATCGTCTTTTGTTGGGAACTTCATCATTTGATGAAGAGTTGATGGCACTGCCCTCATGCTATGTATCCACGGCCTTCCAAGTAAGGCATTGTACCTCATATCACCTTCGATGACATGAAACTTGGTATCTTGAATTGTACCAGCCATGTTGACTGGGAGGATGATTTCCCCCTTCGTTGTCTCACTCGCCATGTTGAATCCATTGAGTACTCGAGAGGTGGGTATGATCTGATTGAGCAGTCCGAGTTGCTCCACCACTTTCGACCTGATTATGTTGGCCGAACTACCTAGATCCACGAGCACACGTTTAATTTGAACTTTATTCAGAAGGAAAGAAATTACCAGTGCATCAATGTGAGGCTGAGACAAGGCCTTGACATCATCTTCACCGAATGTAAGAGCATCCTCGGGTATGGAACTCCGAGTTTGCTTTTCCTTGGTGATGGATACTTTTGTCTGCTCGAACACGGGCCCCTGTGGGACGTCGAATTTTCCAACGATCATATGAATGATATGTTGCGGTTCTTCCTGTTCTTTTTTCCCGTTCACCTCTCTTTCTCGAAATTGATTCTTAGCTCGGTCACTGAGGAACTATCAAAGGTGCCCTTTGCTGATCAATCGGGCTATCTCTTCTCGAAGCTGTCTGCAACCCTCGATCCTATGACCGTGAACGTTGTGGTATTTTCATATTAAGTTGGGGTTCCTTTGAGAAGGATCTGAATGCACGGGCTTCGGCCACCTGATATCCTTGATTTTACCTATGGCTGATACGACATCCGGGTCATCGATGTTAAAGTTATATTCCGACAACCGGGGCACCTCCATTGGTCTCGACTTCCTGTCGAACCCGATCTTGCTCATAAGTCCCCAGGAATTTCTGCTTCGATCCGTCCCTCGATCATTTTGAGGTATGTCCCGTCTCGAAGTATTTCTTCGATCTCCGACATATGGTTGATATCTCTCCTTGCTCGGCCTCGGCTCTCTTTCTGGATTTCTGGGTTCTTAAGAAAATAACCTGCTTGGGTACACTGAACCCGAGGAGGATCCCAATTGGTCGTCCTCGACCCTTATTTTGGATTAGTACCTGTTGTGGACATCTGCCCAAGTTACGACGGGATATTCGATCAAATTTTGCTTCAGCTTCTTCGAAGCTATCGAGCTTCGTTTGTTCAAGCTCTGAGTGAAGGCTTTGCACTGCTCAGTCACCGGAGACTGGTGGTAATTCCATTCGCTCCATCTGAAAGCGAGATACGAACTCCCTTAACACGTCGTTCTTCCTTTGTTTAATTTTGAAGACATCAGACTTTCTTGTAGCAACCTTGATGGCACCAACATGTGCCTTCACGAAAGAGTCTGCCAATATGGAAAACGAATCTATTGAGTTTGGAGGTAGGTTGTGATACCACATCATGGCTCTCTTCGAAATTTTTTCTCCTAGTTTTTTCAATAAGACGGACTCGATCTGGTCATCCTTCAAGTCATTCCCTTTTATACCACAAGTGTAAGTGGTAATATGCTCATTGAGGTCAGTGGCCCCATTGTACTTCTGGATATCGGGCATCCTGAACTTCTTCGGAATGGGCTTCGGGGCTGCGCTCGATGGAAATGGTTTCTGCACGAACTTCTTCGAATCTACCCCCTTCAAAATCGGAGGTGCACCCGGGATCTGATCAACCCTCGAGTTATAGGTTTCTACTTTTTTTTCATTAGCTTCTATATTTTTTTCTCCTGATTCAATCCTTTTGGCGAGGTCCTCGAGCATCTTCATAATAGCAGGGTCTGCTGCTGACTCATTGTTACTCGATCTTTCTGGTTCCTGTTCAACTCGAGGAGCTGCTTCTGGTACTACTGTGCTTGGAGTTTTCTGCTGGCTCTGTAGCTGAGCAATAGCCACTTGTTGCGCTTGTAACATCTCAAAATGACTTGTAGGCTAACTTCTCCTTCTTCCCGAGCTGGAGTTCTCTGCGCTTCGTGTTGGTCACATTCGCGGACATTTCCGTCGGTATCATAGCCTACGTCGATATGCACAGCATTGCGTGAGGCCATATTGATGGGGAGTAGTGTTGTACTACCCCAGGATTTTGTGGTGGTACACCAGCGATTGAGGCCGCTGCACTGTTCTCTCCATGGGACTCAGGGCCATTGTTTTCACATGCATTTGCCGAGTTAGACATTTTGGACCTGAAATCAAAGATTCTTGGACAAGAAAAAGTGTGAAAACTAACTTGTGTTTTCAGAAAACTAGCACCAAAACAATCACTATTATTTTTAGCCCCACGGTGGGCGCAAACTGTTTACCTTGAAAATGGTATTAATAATTATATTTGATTTATGGTTCTAAAAATACGTGATTTTTTCTAACACTAGTCGTTAGGTAAGGAAACGCTAAGTGTAAGTAATAGAGAAATGATAAGCAAACCAATACGGTCACAAGATTGTGGGCCTCAAACTCGGTAGTATCGGGCCTCGAGGGTAGCCTTCGGCAGTCGCTAATGAATAATAAAATGAATGCAATAAATGAAGAGCAGTAAATCTATAGGGTAATTGTTGCGTACGTCTAGGCAAGAAAAGTAGAGAATATTCTATTATATTGAATATTCATCTGTGTTACAAAATGACAGGGGTCTCCTTTATATAGAAGGGAGAAATCCCAACATAGTACATGTCTAATGTTACGCGGCGCCTTCCTGAGATTCTTTGGAAGGGCGATGATCACACTCAACTATGTCTTGTAGAAGACTAAGCGGGCGTTNTAAAATACTAAACTGTTACTTAATCACTTTTCTCAAGACTTTTGAATATCAATTGGTGATGTTTACTAAATCTAATAACAAAATAATAAATTAGCAATTAACTAACAATATAATGTAAGCAATGATAATAAAGGGTCTACAGTTATGGTTTCCCCCCGTTGGTGAATTCTTCTTTGGATATTTCTTATAGTTTAATTGGCTATCTCTATCAATCATGAACGCTCTACCTATCATAAATCTCTCTCAAGTAATTATGATAATTTACTAGATGCACTCTTTCAAGTTACACTAGCTAGATCGCAATACAATTCACTTTAGATTGCACCCGAGGTATCGTTATCTCTAATCTAACCTCTAAACCCTCGGTTATGACTTTCGTCTATACTCCGGGAGTGGTGTTGTTCAATCAACTACCTATATATGTACTCTCTCTGAAGTAGATACATAATAAATAGGCACAGCTAATTGATGGCCATTTCAATCAACTATAATAAGAACGTAGTTGAACAGAAAGAGATTAATCAACAAAAATATATTAACATCACAATGAATTCATCCCCAACGGGTTCTACCAAAACTCTAGACTAAAGAATTTATCTACTCATGTTATTGAGAATCAAAACTAAAATAAATTGCATAATTGAAATACAAAGTAATGAGTACTAGATGTAGAAATCAATGTTTGTCACTTCTATGGTGTTTTCTTGTGGAATCCTTCGAAATCCTTCTGTCGTCTCCGAATCTCCTTAAGTTATGTTGTTTTGTGTCTATTTATATGTTTAGGGCGAACCCTAACTGTGTATGAGACTTCTATTTCAACCGGGAAACACTTAAACTCGTCAAAACTCGGATTTGGCCGAACTTGGGACCTCGGGCGTTTGGACCCAAAGGCCTGGCTAACGCCAGGCTAGGGCTGGCGTTTCAGCCCTAACGCCTGGCTAACGCTAGGGTAGGGCTGGCGTTTCAGCCTTAAGGCCTGGCTAACGCCAGGTCTGGTCAGGCTGTAGGGCCCTGTCGCCCGGCTATCGCCCGGGTGTCTCCTTTCGCGTATTTTTCGACGTATTTGAATCCCTTTAGCTCCGTTTCCATATCAAATTCACCTACACATAAAATAAACTCTATTAAGCACATAACAAGTGTATTTTTATCATTAATGCACCTCAAATGTACGGTATATTACATATTAAACTATGCATTTTAGCCTCGCATCAGGCGACGTAAGGCTAAGTAATCGATGTCAGGGTGGTTGTTGTCCGCCAAGTGAGGTCCCCTCCGCACGCTAGACAAGATTGTCAGTGCCGTGCAGGAAAACCAATGCCAACAATTGAGATAACAGTAATGAGAATTGAATAAAAGCTTGATTGCATTAATGAAAGTTTTTACAAAGAAGGCAACGCGGTGTCGAGGGGGAGAGACACCAGTACAGAGAATTGCTTGCTAGAAATTGTTTGATTGCTTGATCCCCCCTAATAATGCTTAAAAAAAATAAACCAACATTACAGGAATAGACAAAACTATGCTAGAGAAACATAATGAAAGTACATGGAATAAAACTAGTCTAGTAATACAGGGAAAAAGGACTTAGTTTTCTACAGGGGTAGAAACAGGTCCGTTGTCAGCTGCTTGTGGCTGGGCTCTAGCGAGGGAAATCGGTGGGGCGACAGAGGCACATGTGCGCTTGTCACTTGGCGCGGCCAAGACCACGGGGCCGTCCGTGGCGCCAGACGTTGGGAGGCTTGATAGGACGCCACGGGGCGCGTCCAAGTGGTCATGGGGCACGACTGGAAAGCCGCCCATGACATTATCCCCCACCTGAGTTGGCGACGTCCTCGGCGCCCTACTGGCCATATAATCTTCAATCAGGATCTTGCAGGCTTTGAGGTTTGTTCCCCTCTCCCAAGTGTTCTCCTCTGCATCACACCCTTGCCATTTTACCAAGAACTCTTGGTGATCCTTCCTGGAGGCATGAATTACCCGGTCATCAAGAATAGCTTCAGCCCGCCTTTTCCCGGTTGAGCCGGGGCCTCGAATACCGGGTATTGTGAGTTGGCTCCGTGAAGGATCCTCCGTGTCTTCCCAAAACGGTTTCAATAGACTGACATGGAAGACGGGATGGATTTTCCACCAGGCTGGGGTATCCACCCGGTATGCAACTTTTTGAATGCGTCTTTCAATGGACAAAGGTCCAATATAGTTTTGCAACAGGCGAGGGTCATGGACCCATGCAAATAAGTACCGCTTTGGGATTTTGACCATCACTTTGTCTCCTACTTGGTATTCAACAAAGCGACGATTCTGATCAACATGCCTCTTCATTCTCTTCTGGGCTTTAACCAGATAGCTCCGCACTATCTCCATATTCCGTTTCCATTTTGTTGAGAAGTTAGTAGCACGAGGAGATTTTCCCATGTTTGGTGCATTCACGGTGTGTGGGAGTAGCGGTTGTTTCTCGGTAACAATTTCGAAAGCGCTTTTGTTTGTACTGGAGCTCTTTTGTGAATTGAAACACAGTTGGGCAAGATCCAGGAGCTTCACCCAGTTCTTCTGTGATCCGGTAACAAAATGGAAGAGATATTTCTCCAACATTCCATTGAACCGCTCCATCTGGCCATCAGATTGTGGATGAAAACTTGAGTTGTGACTCAATTTTGACCCGATGCACTTAAATAATTGGGTCCAAAAGTTGCTAGTGAAGCGTGAATCGCGATCACTAACAATGTCTTTGGCAAGCCCCAATATTTGACGACATGAGAGAAGAAGAGTCGAGTTGTATCCTCTGCTGATATATATTGAAGTGCTGTAATAAAGGTGGCATACTTTGAAAACTGATCCACCACAACCAAGATAGTTGTGAGATCTCCAACCTTGGGCAATCCGGTGATGAAATCCAGCGACACGCTTTCCCAAGGTCTCTTTGGAACAGCTAGAGGTTCCAAGAGTCCCGCTTGTGTCAAGCGGTCGGACTTGTCCTTCTGGCATACTAGACAAGTCCCCACATACTGCGCGACATCGTCGGCCATTTGGGGAAAATAATATGCACGGCGAAGCAATGCCATGGTGCGTTCTTCGCCGGGATGGCCGGCCCACAGAGTGCCATGACATTCCGCCGAGAGAGTTCTTCTCAGATCCCCTCCTTTTGGAACATAAAGTCGGTTCCCTTTTACCTTCATGAAACCATCCTTCATATAGAACTGGCGAGTCTTGCCCTGTCCTACTAGATCAACCAAATACTGTGCAGCGGTATCCTTGATGAGTAGATCCTGTATCTGGTCCTTAATGGTGGTGGCTACTTCGCTCCCCCTTAGGGTGGCGAGTAGGCACACCGATGCTAGGTCCGCTCTGAGGCTGAGTGCATCGGCTACATGATTAGACTTCCCGCTTCGGTACTCCAGGTTGAAGTTAAATTCCGCTAGGGGTTCCTGCCATCAGGCCTGCCGGCCATTCAGCTTCGGCTGGGTCATGAAATGACTAACAACTGTGTTGTCTATCTTGACCACGAATGGTGATCCAAGAAGATGATGCCTCCAAAGGCGTAAGCAATGAACGACAGTCAATAATTCTTTCTCGTGGGCGGCATAGCGCCGCTCTGCATCCTTAAGCTTTCGGATCTCGTATGCTACGGGATGTCCTTCTTGTAGTAAGACCCTGCCAAGAGCATAGTCAGAAGCATCTGTTTGTACCTCGAAGGGCTTGGCCAAGTCAGGGAGGGCCAAGACGGGGCTACTAGACATAGCCGCTTTTAATGCATTGAAGGCCTCCACTCGTCTAGGACCCCAATCCCAAGGTGTGACCTTCTTGAGAAGTTCAGTTAATGGTACTACGATGAAAGAGTAGTTCTTCACAAATCGCCGATAGAAATTGCATAAGCCAAGGAATGCCCTCAAGGCATGGATATCCTTGGGTGGCGGACAATATGTGATGGCTTGGATCTTTTGCTGGTCCATCTAGATACGCCCTTCCTCAACGACATGCCCGTGGAAGTCGATCTATTTTTTAGCAAAGGAGCACTTGGATAGGTTTGCGTACAACTCATGCTCCCGCAACCGGGTTAGGACCTTCCGCAAGTGCTCCAAGTGTTCTTCTATTGTCTAGCTATAGACCACGATATCATCCAAATAGACCACCACGAATTCATCAATGTACTCTCGGAAGACCTGGTTCATTAGGGTGCAAAACGTGGTTGGGGCATTAGTCAAGCCGAACGTCATGACTAGGAAGTCGAACGACCCATATGTTGTCAGACAAGTCGTCTTGTGTTCATCACCCTCAGCAATCCGGACCTACCAATACCCTGTCTTCAGGTCAATTTTTGTGAACACCGTAGCATTCCCCAATCTGTCGAACAAGTCTGCCATGAGCGGAATAAGATACTTATTCTTCACAGTAATTTTGTTTAGCGCCTGATAATCCACGCAGAGGCGTAGACTACCATCATGTTTCTTTTGGAAAAGCACAGGGGACCCATATGGGGACTTAGAGGGTACGATGGTCCCTGTGTCTAGCATTTCCGTCAATTTTCTCCGAAGCTCAGTGAGTTCGGGTTGTGACATTCTGTAAGGTGCCGGGGCAGGTGGCTTCGCACCCGGCACCAACTCAATCTCATGGTCCACAGTGCGCCTAGGAGGAAGTCGCTTCGGCATTTCCTATGGCATGACATCTTCGAATTCCATTAGTAGCTCCTTTACGGGTGTAGGGAGTGCTCCCGATGAGCGTTCTACCTCTTCAATACATAGGGTAGCCAGAAATGTAGGTTCATGTCTCTTGACCCCCTTTTTTAGTTGCAAGGCCGAGATGTTCTCAGCGGTCCAGGTTGTCCAACCTTTGCACTAGGCTGGTTTTCAGTTGCGTCACTGTATCCACGATGGGTCGTAGTACGCCAACCGTCTCCTCAAGGGCCGCAATGCGGTCCCTATAATTCACCATGGTCAGCAATGGTGGTAATGCCAATGCGTTCCCTCGTCCGATGTCGAACCTAGGCTCTGATACTAACTGTTACGCGGCGCCTTCCTGAGATTCTTTGGAATGGCGACGTAAGGCTAAGCAACCGATGTCAGGGTGGTTGCTGTCAGCCAAGTGAGGTCCCCTCCGCACGCTAGACGAGATTTTCAGTGCCGTACAGGAAAACCAATGCCAACAATTGAGAGAACAGTAATGAGAATTGAATAAAAGCTTGATTGCATTAATGAAAGCTGTTACAAAGAAGGCAACACGGTGTTGAGGGGGAGAGACACCAGTATAGAGAATTGCTTGCTAGAAATTATTTGATGCTTGATCCCCCCCTAATACTGCTTAAAAAAAATAAATCAACATTACAGGAATAGACAAAACTATGCTAGAGAAACATAATGAAAGTACATGGAATAAAACTACTCTAGTAATACAGGGAAAAAGGACTTAGTTTTCTACAGGGGTAGAAACAGGTCCGTTGTCAGCAGCTTGTGGCTGGGCGCTAGCGAGGGAAATCGGTGGGGCGACAGAGGTACATACGCGCTTGTCACTTGGCGCGGCCAAGACCACGGGGCCGTCCGTGGCGCTAGGCGTTGGGAGGCTTGCTAGGACGCTACGGGACGCGTCCAAGTGGTCATGGGGCACGACTGGAAATCCGCCCATGACACTAATCATGATAAGGAAATGCTACTGATACAACTGTATAATGGCTCAGTACGGACTTTTACTATTCTTCCAGACCTTGTCAGCTCTAACCACATGCCTTTGAAAATTTAGGAGGCTTTCCATGACGGTCATCGATTTTCATACTGCCTCGAGGTATGCAGTGATGATTCCTCGATATGTTCTCTCGAGGGGAGTATTTCGGAGTCAAGCCTCATACTGTGCTTCGAGCCCCTCGAAATCAGGCTTGGGATGTCATAGAAGCTCCAAAATCGGACTTCCCCGATTTTGGCCATATACAATCTGAACTAACAGTTATTGGGCCGACCTTTACCTTTGACAAACTCTGTTATTAACATAATATTATCAATGCAATTAATTATCCCCTTATGAAGTATTCCGTATATTTGTTTGTTATGCCCGACTCATCAACTCAAGACCGGTTGTGTTATGACCATGAAAAATAAAATGTCGATTGGGTTGGTGTTTAGTGTACTGTTTGTCTAACATATGTTTACCAAGCCTGGGTAAGGTACAAGAAAAAAATGCATTGAAAGGATGCCCGGGCATTGAGACGGAAGCAGGAGCGGAGCTAGAGTGTAGTCGGCGGGTTCGGCCAAACCCAATAGCTTTGGTTCGAACTCTGTATTTGTCTTAAAAAATATTGAATATATATAAATTATTAATTTAGAACTCAGTAACTTAATTAAACCGATTGGAAGGAAGGACGCTTTTAGAGGCGAAAGGTCATGGGAAGTATCGTCTGTAATCCATGAATCTTCTATTGGGAAACCGGGTCCAAGCTCTGTGGCTAGTATGTGCTCTTTAGACTTTGGCCCCTTTAACATAGGGATCCAAAGGTAAACCCCTTCCTAACCACATAACCAAGAAGGAAAGACACTTTTGTGTACAACCTTTCGCTTCGCTCGAGTGACTTCGGAATGTACATGTATCAATCAAGTAAATTTTGTTCGGGTGGGATCAATTCAGTAAAATAAAAAAAAGCAATTCGAGTTGCCTAATAGTTGAATGAAAGAAAGGGGAGGAGCTGAAAGCCACTTTTTAGAAGGGTTAGACTTTTTCTACTATTTTAAATAATAAAATAATATAAAGAAAGAAGTTATTTTTGTTTACGCTTTGCATAGTCGTTATGTATAAAGGAGTAGAATCACATCTATTTAAGAAAATAGGAAACAAATTGTCAATATTATTAGAATAAATTGTTATCATTATTCGACACCACGTTGAATAATGAAACCTAGTACGGATAGAGAAAATCAAATGATGTTTACGTAGAGAAGAGTTAATCCTAAAATACATACGGAGTAAAATAAAATTAAAAACAAGAAATTGATGTTACGTTGGAAAATATCCATATAGCCAGGAGAATCGGAAGTTTCTTGTAAATTATTGGGAGGATAATGATATCAGATTTTGCAAAAGCACAAAGTATACTCCATATAATAGCCAAGCGTGACGCAGAATAATAATTCAAGTGACCCCATCTTATAATAAAGAGAAAAATAATTAGATCTTATAGTCAATAGAAATGAAACAGGCGGATTCAAATTTTTTATTTAATAAATCAAAATTTTAAAGTTCTTAGCACGTATACTATATTTTTTTTAAATCATACGATTTGATCTAATATGTTTAATTTTTACTTTTTGTGCATTTCCTTATAAAAACCTAATACAATAATATTCCCTCCTTTCACCTTTACTTGGCAAATATATAAAAAATAGTTTTTTATTTTTTATTTATCATTTTACACATATTAAGAGAAGATAATTTTTTTTCTTGTTATACCCATAATATTTATTACTCATTTCAAATCTAATAAAATATGTATCAATTAATATAAATATCATGGTAAATTATGCAATTTATTTATTGTTTTTCAAGGGCCGTTAAAAAAAATCAAAAGTACCAAATAAAAATGAGCGAGAGAGTACTTATTAGAAATATTGGATTCCGATGAATTTAACAGAAGATCCGGCCTGCTGTTAGTAAAATAAGCCTTGAAATCCTCCTTTCCTAAACAGTCTTTTTGTTTCCCTTTCTCAAAACCCCCTCCACATTTACTTAAACCATCCTGAAAAACACACACTCTCATCATGGCATTTCTTCAAAACCAATATCCACTAGTTTTACTCTTGTTTTTGTTGTGTTTTTCAGAGTGTGAAGGGGCTAAGTCAATTCATGATCTCCTTAAATCTAAAGGTTTACCAGCAGGTCTTCTTCCTAAAGAAGTGAAATCTTACAATTTTTCAGATAGTGGGCTTCTTGAAGTATTTCTAGATGGACCTTGTTTGACAAAGTTTGATACTATGGCCTTTTATGACAGTGTAGTGAAGGCTAATCTCACTTATGGTTCACTTGCTGGAGTTGAAGGCCTTTCTCAACAAGAACTTTTTGTATGGTTACCAGTTAAAGGAATTATGGTTGATAATCCTTCCTCCGGTCTTATTCTTTTTGATATTGGTTTGGCTCATAAGCAGCTTTCTCTTTCTCTTTTTGAAGATCCTCCCCATTGCAATTCAGATGGTAAATTCTTTTGATTTCTCCCTTAATTTTCTTTTTTCTTTTTTAAATATTCGCTGTCTGAAATTCACTTCACACTATTGATGCTTCATAAGGTCGAATATTGTCGTAAATATTGTAGCATAGGTATCTCATCCCTCCCATATTGTATTTCTCCTTAAAATTATTGTCTTTTTGCTTTCCTTTTTTTTATTTTTTTATTTTTTTTTACAGTTTTACAGTGTATGTTAAAAAAGAATAACAGAGTATGATTTGCTATTGGTTCTAGTATGGAGTTTCACCTCTTTCGAGGAAAAAGTTGACTGCATATAGTTCTCCATGTGATTTCTGAGTTGTGTTCTGCAAACTGAATTGAGTCACTTATTTTGTGATTTTCTGAAGAAGTCTTTGTTTTGCTATGAAATTTCACTTCTTTCGAGGTAAAAAAGCCATTTTAATCGCCCCGGATTGCAGTTTCTAGTTCTGTTGTACTACTATAGTTTTCCATGTGATTTCTGGAAATGAATTGATTTATCATTTTATCAAGTTTAGGTACGGCCACTGAACACTAACTAAGTAATTTTCTCGGTTTTCATATATGTTTTAACTCTTTAATTTCAAGAATTGAATATGCAGGCGTTTTGAAGAAGAAAGGTCGGAAGGAGAAAGGGTTTGAAGATCAAAGATAAGAGATGCCAATTTTGGAATTAAATATCCATAATAATTAATTTAGGGTGGGTTAAAATGGTTAAGTACAAATTACCAGGCTTGATTATAGGATCTTTTGTTTAGACTGTAATGAGATGAGGTTACGGCTGTAAAGATTTTGGGTTATCAGATAATATGTTGCTATTTTTGTTAATGCTAATCTTCTAACTTTTTATAATTCTCCTTTGTTTCAACCTCTGTGGATAGATTAAGATAAGAATAAAGCAAGAGATTTCCTACTCCTAAATCTCTCAAAATTCTCTACCAGAATCTTTCAAAAATAAGATTATGTTAACTGTGTATATGAACATTTTTCGGTGTAATTTTTAATCATGATTTTATTTTCTCTATATATTTATGACCTGCACATTTCATAGGATACTTGTTCTAACGAAGGAGAGATGGGCCCATGTAAAAAGGCAAGGAGTGCAACGGGCCCACACGAACTTTGCTGTAGGGCTACTATTATGGACGTGAGTACTTGATTTCCATGCATCTTCTGTTGGACTTTATTATATCGTGGACCCTGAGTGCCAACCCAATTGCATGATTTAAGTCCATGACAAAAGATAAATAAGGCGTAGAAAAATAAAAATAAAAATAAAAATTGGAAAGTCCAAAAACCAATTAACATTGTTTAGAATAAAATAATGAAAGCTACTTATGAATATAGAGAATTTTATAAGAGAAAGTGAATAAACTTTTAGGATAACTCAAGCTGAAGGTAGGACAAGTAATTAGTAGTTATTGTTTTCCCATCAGGTTTAGCAAAATTTAAAATATTTCTCTAGCCATGATTTTATTTTTCAGAATTTCAGGTTTAATTTTAAAATGATATCACTTGACCATTTGGTTCGTGAATAAGTAACCCTTTTTTTCACCTTCTGGTATATTCTAAACTTTTCTTCTAAATATAAATGGAGAAATCTAGTCCTATGAGCAGCAAAGAATTTGTTTTAGTACTGTAACGACTCAATTAAAGGAGAAATGTAGCAATTAAGTAGTACATGTTAGCTTGTGTGAATTTTATGACATCAATATAAATAAAGGATTGGTCGTCGTAAATTGTAATAAAGGTTTATGATGGTTCGGTTACTCCCACTCCCCCATACATTGTATCATCAACTGTCCAAAATATTATCATTCTTCATTGAAACTCACCACCACTCAATTCATTAACTGTAATTTAAGTGTCATTATGCGTCATTCGTAAAAATGTGGAAAACAACATTTTAAATTCCAAAAATAAAATACCTAGAAAATAAAGTAAGAATTAATTCATGATCAAGCGGAAACACCTGAATTGTTACTAGTAATGATCTTCTTAAAGTTACATTAAGTTGGTTTGATATTAAGCATGAAGCGGTTTGATGTTTTGTCATTGAAACTTTACATGTCTTACAATTGATCCAATCCTTGTTTTGTGAATCCTGGTAGCACATAGCGAAGCTTATAAGGCAGGTCCGTCATACACTTGTATCAAAAAGCAAGGCCCGCGATCATATAAGGATGTAAAACTAGCACGGGCTAGCCAGTTTTTAGATTGGTCTTCTAAAAATAGCTAACGTTTGCAAAGTTATTGAAAAATAACCATTATTTTACTGCAATAGGGACCGGTCCAGCATAATATACTGGAGATCGATGCACTTGTGTATGAATTTCCAGTATATTATGCTGGAGCCTGGAACTCCAGTATAATATGTGGGAGTATTTTCTGGATTTTGAATAATGTTTTCGCTCAGATTTATTTTTACATGAAAAATAGTTAAATTTTAATTATTTTTGAAACTGTAATTATTTTTAATTGACCACTTATTAATCTGATTGTTTTTGAATTCCCCGCTATAAGGATTAGGAAGGGAAAGTGGAAATGGAAGGAGGAGGAAGAACATGAACTTCACCCGCATACAACCACTCCACACCCATATCTACGTCCCACCGTCATGCATAAGTTTTCTTTCCTTTTCATTTTGAGCTTTTGGTTGGAACTGCCAATTTAATCAATCAAAAAAATAAAAACTCCTTTGCTGCTCATACTAAAAAACGCAAATGACCCTTAATGTATGATTATTCATTAATCGGTAAGTAATATTTACGTCATTGCTGTTTTTATTGATGATAACGCACTCTATCTTATTATTGTTTCAATCTGGTCACGGAAATGCAAGCAAGTGTTCTACTCTTTGTCTATACAAATCGATCAATTTCAAAAAAAATATTACAGATAATACATAATTACTTATTCAGGTTGACTCACTTTATCAGTTGCACCCTCATACTGCGTGGATGCTCGAAAACTTTATTTTATTTTTACTTTGTTTCTCTTTCTTCCTTTTCTTTTATTCTCTTTTTTGTTTACTTCTTCCTTATTGCTCCATCCGCCATTTTTTATACCTCAGCTCACTTCTCAATTTTCTTTCCTTCTATCTCTTTTTATTCTTTTCTATCCTGTCTCTATTAAAGTATTCTTTTTCTTTTTCTTTTTCATTTTTATATTTGTCTTCCTTGCCGTATTACTTGTCGGAAAAGTTGATGATTTCGGCGATAAAGCAAATTTTTGTTTTGTATGTTTTTCCTTCTTCTTTTTTTTCATCTTTCCTTTTCTTCTTTCTTTTTCCCCTTTCTCTTACAATATTTCTCACCGGAAAAAAAATGTTATTCCGGTGATGCCATATTTTTGCTAAATTATTTCCACTGTTTATAAGTGGGAGAAAATGTTGAAGAAAAAAAAAAGAAAATTTAAGAGAAAAAGAATAAAATAAGACAAATAAAAGGGTAAATTTGTTAAGAAACTAAACTTTAAGTAACAATATGAAACAAGAAAATAGACAAGAGATATAAAGAGGAAAGAGAGAGAGATTCTTATTTATTCCATGTATTCAAGTATGTTACAAAAATAACTTTTCATCCTCTATTTATAGTACTACATAGAGGTATACTAAAAGAATTCCATAAATATGCCATTAAGCATTTGAGATCATGGGGGAAGAATATGAAGGTATGAGAGTTACAACAATAAGTATTGTAGTAGTGGAAGTTATGGAGATAATGGATAAGAGTAGTGTGTGTTACTCATTTAGTATTTATGGACATCCACCATAATCTAATGTTTCATAACACTCCTCCTTGTATGTCCATAGATAATGTCCCTCGTTAAAACCTTACTAAGAAAAAAAAATTCTGTGGGAAAAAATCTTAGTGAAGGAAAAAGAGTACACATATCTTGTAATACGCATTATTTGCTTCCTCATTAAAAACCTTGCCAGTAAAACCAGTGGGATAAAATTTTAGCTAAGGAAAAAAGAGTGCAGTGCGTGCTATATTCCCCCTGACAAAAATATCACTTGATATCTTGGAGACGATGACTTCCAATCTAGTATAACAATTTCTCAATTGCTGAGGTCGACAATGCCTTGTGTAGAAGTTTGCCAAATTATCACTTGAACAAATTTGTTGAACATCGATCATGTCTGAAATAGAACTTTGGTGAAATATATTTTATTTCGTCTTCTTCGATAGTCCTTTCAATTGAGATATGCATGCAGTATCGTCTTCAATATAATTGGAATCTTGTTGAATATCATAATATGACAATACCCTCACTGACAAATAGATTATCTGAACAACGAACCATGCCCTGCATTTGTATAACCAACAAAAGCTTAAAAATATTTATTAGAATAAACAAATCTATATCAAGGATTTCGTTTTTAATATAACACTAATAATATTTTAATATCTCTACATAAGAGTACAACTATATCTCGTTAGCATATTGTTATACTCATGGTTCTAGCAAGATACATTAGTGTACCAATTGCACTAGACACAAAAAAAAAATCATGTACGCCATGATTGCTCTAATCCACATAAGGATTTGCTGAATTTTTATTTAATAAATTTTTTGCGATTTCTAATATGCTTCAAAACAGTTTAAATCCTTAATAATTTTTATATACGCATATCAAATTTTTCACGTATTGCCAGACTAAAATCTTAAAGCAATTGCATCCATCACAAGAGAACATGTTACCATATAATCAATACCAGGACATTTACGAAAAATCTTGTGTCACCCTAGTGCTTTATACTTTCAGGTGTTAGGATTATTAGTCCAAAACTTCACGTTTCCCAAGTGAAGTCAATCTTGATTGCGTATTTTTTATTGACCAATCATTTATCTGTCCATATTCTATGACATATTTGAGTTCAAGATCCTCGTCAATATTAATAAAAATTGAGCGCTACATTATATTAACAACATCGTCGACAATCATTTTGCATCAGTTCCATCATCACTCAATAAAGATATAACTTATCGAAATCTTATTATTTTTAGGTACTTGAGACTCTCCCATAAGGTCTTACAAAAGTGTAATGTCGTGGTGCTCTTATAGAGCACTTGCCTCCTTAGTATGACCATTTTTATCATTTGCTCATCTCGTTCTTCAAGGAGTTTTATCTTTGGAACCGATTATTATATTACGCTTCATGCGTTCCATATACTATGTCCATCATGGACTTTATTCTATTTGGAGCATTAGCAACTGAAATATGACATTTAGCTTTGGGTCAGAAAATACGGCTGGCAATAATTTGCAAATGAATTATCACTTGAACTTCAAGTTTACATTTTCTTGTACGAGGATCTAGATGTATTCATAATGATTCATTCCGTTCATTACTTTTTTAGATTCTCATTTTCTCCCTCTTATGTTAGGATCACCAACACATATCCCCAACTTTCTTTGGGGATCCATCTTTGTGCATTGTGATGACACAATTAAATCACATAGCATATCCATATTTCTAGATGAAAATTATTTGGTTCCTAACCCTGAACCAATTGTGATAGGGAGAATTTATCATAACTTGTTGGCTAGATGCGTACAAGTGCTGTTGTATATTAAATAATACACCTCGTACCAATTTCTATTTGGGGGTTCTGTTCTCATAACCAATGGTTTAGCTTAATGGAGGTATACAGTTTTTGCTAAACCAACTTGTATTTAAACCAGCATTATCAAGATAAATTATCATAATNATATATATATATATATATATATCACCTTTTATTCGTTTCAGAAATCAAGGGATTCAATCCCAACCTTAACTGGTATAGTATGAGAATAAGCAACACAAAAGAATTCTTGAAAATCTTCTATTTCTTCAATATATGCCAATGTGAATTCTCAATCAATTTTTCGCATCATAATTGAACTGGGATGGACGGTCATGCCAACTGATATTTGTTTCAACAAACATCTAATTTACTATGGCATGTGATTATATCATCATGCTTATACATATGTAGTACAAACTAGAAGAAAAGTTGGGTAACCTTTCATATTACCCAGTATGGTTATTGTAATATGAAGATATTCAATCTTCCTTTCATTTATATTCTCAAAATGCCAACCACTTTGGCCAATATATTTGAAACTCAAAAAGTTTCTTTTTGAGACTTACTACAATATTGGTGTCATGAACAAGTTCATTCATCCGGGTAGTAATAAATTAGCTTTTATGGAGCTATTAATTAATTTTGTACTACAAGATCTTTTGTCACACCATCCATATAGTGAATATCTCCTTCACGGAGAAAATCATATCATAATAATTGTCATGGTCAAAATTATCATAGCCAAAATCATTTATTTCTTTAATTTAGCCTTTAATAACTTTTGATAAGGCATGACAAAATATATTTGAGGTATCGCAACTAAGTGACCAATGACAGATTCATGTAGCCAGACAATAAAATTCATTCTCTTTATTACACTCAAACCTTCCGTAGAGATGAGTTGCGTGGTATTGATCCTATCATGCATTGCACGTCTTTATTCATTATTTTTATCACATATTGCCACATTCACCTTCAAGAATGGGTCTGCATTCTCAATGCTTATCACATGTCACATTCTCTTCAAAAAATGGAGTATAGATATTGCGACGTGCTTTATAAATTTTCAATACCATTTTGATGGTAAATATTTCCTTCACCCTTTGAAGGATTACTTCAAGAACCCTTATTGTTCTCCTTTTATAGTTACCATAGTGATGAAAATTATTATTTCGTCCCTTGTCATGCCCACGAAAACTTATGCAGTCATGAAAAATTACTCTGTCTTCTTTCAGACTTATCATATATTATTACCCTATTCGCTTCACTGAATGGAGCATATCAAGTGGGACAAGTTTCATACTTTTTCATGAAAAATACATTAATTATTTTTCTTTAGTCATCATTATATCATCAATATGGTGAATTGAGACTCAAACCCAATGCCTTACCCATAAAAGCATGTTAGGTCATAATTAGTTAGGACTCGAACCCAGCTCTTACAATCATGGAGCATCAGGACTCAAAACTCGATGCCTTACCCTCATGATGCGTTGAGACTTGAACCCACCGTCTTATCCTTATATAACATTTATCCCAAATTTTCTGATTCACTTCAGGGAATGAAATATAATTCTACATAGCCATAAATTCAAACTTCAACATAGTAAACACTATTATAAGAATAATAAAAAAAATATTATCAATGATTAATTTTTTTCCAGTAAATGCTCATGTACTAATATACTATATGTAAACTTATCAAGACATACTATTTAGATATAGTACACAAATTAATCCAAAGTGTAACGAGATATATTCTACTCCAGAAAACAAACAGGCTTATTCAATGTTACTATAATATTCTGTCTTTACACAAAAGATGTCCCAATATAGTAGCTAGATATAAAACTTTTCAAATAGATATTTTTCAAATTATTGGTTCATACATATGAAAAACAGTAAATACTATTGTAATCAACACACAATGTTTCGTGCAATAAAAAGTCATGAGAACCAAATGAAACATGCATATGATTAGTAATTTTGAATATAACTAAAGAGAATTAAAAATATCCAGCAAGTCATCTTACTATTCTTGCAAAAGAGAAATCGTTCAGATCTGGATAGAAAAGAACTTAACTTACTCTTTTAGGAAGGAGATAATACCCAATAGAAATACATATCTCAATTGGTTAGAGACTCGTGTTGATAATGTGTTAAGAAACTAAGTTTTAAGTAACAATATGAAACAAGAAAATAGACAAGAGATATAGAGAGAAAAGATATGTGAGATCCTTATTTCTTCCATGTATTCAAGTATGTTACAAAATGACTTCTCATCCTCTATTTGTAGTACTACATAGAGGTATACGAAAAGAATTCCATAAATATGCCATTAAGCATTTGAGATCATGGAGGAAGATCATGGGGGAGAATATAGAAGTATGAGTGTTACAACCATACGTATTGGAGTAGTGGAAGTTATGGAGATAATGGATAAGAGTAGTAGATGTTACTCATTTAGTAGTTATGAACATCCACCATAGTCTAATATTTCATAAAAATTTAAATAAAAATGAATTTTACACGTGGGGATTGGTGCATGATTTGCACTTTTTCTTTTGAAACTGGATTAGCCGGGAAATGTTGTACTTATTATAATTCTAACAAATATGGGGGGAGGGGGTATAGGACCCCTGTAAAATATAAGGGTAAAACTGGTAAAGTGAGAAAACCTTAGTGGGGTAGCTATGTATTATCCCAAAATAATATAAAAAATATAACACTGAAGCAGGTATGTATAACAGCTCAAAAACAGAACATACATAGAAGTAATGGATTCATATACTTGTTTTCATTTCCTGAATGCGATGTTAAAAAAATTAATATTATAATCATTCCGGTCTTTTAGGGGAAACAGGGAACGAGGTTTATATAGTGACAAATTAGGACGAACAAACAAGGAAAACAATCAATTAAACCTAAATAAGTAAATAAAAGATAACATGCAATCCATAACAGAGCCTGTAAAGGAGTGAAAGAAATTTCAAACCCTAGTTAGGTCCAATGGCCATGAATTGGACCGAAAATGCAAGAATCATTCATTGTAGAGTGTATATAGATGAAACATCACTCAGATTCTTCACAAAATTAGAGTCAATCAGACCCCATACCATTAATATGAACCTCAATAGGATTCAAGGACCATACATACTTTCTTAGAATAACTTTATAAGGAAATAACAACATGGACAACCTTAGTTGCTTGGAGTAAATCCATTATGAAATAGTGTATCGTTTACGTTCATTTCACTTTAAATCATGCCAAAATAATGAATGAAGTTCTTTAACATACCTTTGAAATATTCTCTCCAATCGTCAACCAAGCTCAATATATCTTCTTACGTCAATAATGAGTAAACCGACTTCGTTGTTATCATATAAGCATTGTAACTTTCATATTTCAAAAAATATTCTACAAGAAAATGGACATCATCTCCCCTATTTTTATTACATCTCATAAGTTACTAAAATTCACCAAACAACGTCAATAATAATCATATTAAGCCTCCCAGAATAGTCCACCAATCAACAATATTACTAACAAGCCTTTCAATAGATATCTCACAAGTTCTAGCTTCAATGACTTAGCCGCAACTTGGATAAGATTAAGTACATATAGAGTAAGAGGTTACCTACTTTTAAATAGATAGAATAACTTTAATTTGAGCTTACTTCACCACGAAATATCCTCTCAACGCATCCACAAGAACAAGGAAGCGAAACTAGCAATCAATTCGGGTTTCTCGACACTAAAATCACTTTGGAAGACTTGAAATCACCTAGGGTTGATATGAGAACCTTGGGAAAGTATTTTATAGAATGTAAACCACTTTAAACAATCCCTCACACGATCAGGAACCACACCAAAATCAGCAACCACAAGAAGAACAAGAAACTCACTAGCGCCACGGGATTCCCGATACTTGATTTGTTTTGTTTGCCCTTGGTTTGGGTCTTGCATCATGAGAGAAGTTTGAGAGAAAGTTTTTATCCGTCTAGGGTCTGAAGAGAGTGAAAATAAATGAGTTAAAATAGTGTTGTAGGCATCATATATATATATATATATCAAGATATCTCAACTGCTTAAGTGTGTCCTATAGGGAGCTACTTGCGCAGTCTTGCAAAAATGCTAATATCTTTCTACTCCGATGTCATATCAACAAATGGTTTAATGTGTCAAAAACTAGACTCTTATATTCAACTTGCATAGGCTAATAATCCCATAATTTCAAGTATATTCACATTATGAATGTTACTTGTGATGACCTTTGCCAACTTTTGTTCCACAATTCTCTTGACTTCAAAACATAAAACCCAACTATCATATGTCTAGAATAAATCATAACATAACCTCCTTATCATGTAAGCACTATAGCCTCACCCCAAAAGTACATGTTGTAACATTCTCAACTTGTCGACTTTTGACGAAACTTATTTTCATCAATTCATTTAGCTTCTATGATTTCCAACCCTATTGGTCCTTGTTATTTATGATCTTAAATATTTGTAACCCCCTAGTTAACATTATTAACTTACTTTATGAACTTACAAAGATGATCTCATTTCTGAGCTTCCATCAATTGACTTACGGCGTACTCTTGCATACGAAAGCATGAGGTGTGACGATCAGTTTTTAAAATATTATCTCAATTCTCCCTACATCCGCATCACACCGAATAACTCGTAACATGCTTCGTCCTGCACTCGTCCTGCATAAGTTTTTAAAAAAATTACTTCAACTCATCTTGCATACATATGTTTACCCGTAATGGTAAAGTTGAATTTATATATGGTTTATAGACAAGTGAATTAATTTGATCCAAAAATAAAAGATGAATTAGACAAAAATATAAGACTTAGCCTTAAAATTGAAATAAATGGAAGATATCTCTATTTCACGCACAGAGCTACCGGGAGCGATAAGAACAATGCAAATAAGCAAGAAAACAAAAGTTATTGAGCTTTTTATAGAATATAGTATATGGTTGTCAGAAAGTTCGTGTCCTTACAATGGTGATAGGGCTCATTATTTATAGTTACACCTAGGGAACAAGGTCCGAGGATTAATGTCCTCTTCAATGACAATTATGAGGGCCATTGAAGAATGTGTAACAGTGGGCAATGAATGCCATATTCTTTGTAACGAATCATGCACTTCATATTGTAGAATATTCTATATGAATGCTACCGAATGGAGGCATTTAGTTTGTCTTTATGAGCATTGTTCTCTCCGGTGACAAACAAAATCGTTTCCTTCGGATTTGGCTATCTTCTATATTCGGTTCCATGTGTCGCTTTCTCACGCGATCATTAAATATGAACATATTTTACCCCCATACAAATAGTCCCCTTGCTTTCCGGTGGCATACTTTGTGTCATTGGGAAGTTGGTAGAGATACCTTTCTTGGCAGGAAACTCTATGGCATCCTCTAAAAAGTTTTTGACGGTTGATTAGACGCACATCTCTCTGCATTTAATGCCCGAACATGCGTCATCCCACGATTCAACGTCACTTTTGCCGGTTATCGAGGTAATTATGGCCTATTCCTTTACTTATGCGCATAAAACTTCTTCATTTACACTTCATAATTCTTCAAACTTTCTCCAACTCTCTTACTCACCTCGTAATTTGTCTTCAAGCTTTCTTTAACCTTCTTATTGAGAGAAAACTTCCCTTATTTTCTAATAAGAAATGGCCTCTTTTTCCAAAAATCCTAACTTTTCAAAGAATAAAGGTAAATCTGATGACGTCATTCCTCCTACGGTAAGAACTATCATCCCAAAAAGTCTTGTCAACACCAATTATTTTGAAGATAAGCTTCCTTTCGCTAACCCTCGTTCGTGGGCTATTGGCGTACACTGCTTCTATCCGTCCTTCCAGCATTCCTGCTATGAAAGAGGCTTGCAATAGCCAAGATTTAGACATTATTGCTCTTGATCTGGCAGAGCGAATAACCCGCTCCAAGAAGGGTTTCACGTATTTTTATACGTATATCTTCACTTTGGGGCCATTCTCTTTGAGCGGGGAGATTGATTCCATTATTGTGGAGTTTTTTTATCCGTTATCAGGTGTGCCTGGCACAGGTGAGTCCTTCTGTGTGGAGGATAATCGCTTGTCTTTGGCTTTTTTGCCAAAAGATGGGAGAAGAGCTAACTGTAGTTCGATTAAAAAATCATTATTCCCCCAAGAGTTTTCGTGGGAGAATGATAAACTTTAGAAAACGTGGCCACCATGCCTTACTGGCCAGCATGGATATTGAAAACTATCATGGATGGATGGAATGGTTCATTGAAGTGGCCACCAGGGACATCATTCCGGCCACGACTTCATTCTTTCCGGAGTTGTGGAACCATGCTCGTAAGTCCACCTTTTATCCCTTCTTCTAGTTAAAGATCATATCATGTTGTCACTAATTCCTTTTCTTTTACTTCTTTCAACAACTCGATGGGTTCCACTGTGGGTTGAAGGTTTGGACCAGTGGGTCCAAAGAATTTTGGACGTTACTACACCAAAAAACCGTACGTGGAAGGAACTAGCCCTCAAATACGGATGGAAGGACAAAGATCATGGTAAGCAAAACTTATCTTATTTTTCCCTTTCAGGTAGGGAAGTTTACCCCTTTTTCCTTTGTTGAGTTCAGGTCTGCCCCAGGGCTCAGTTGTTATCCCTGAAGAAGTCATTTTGGCGATCCTACTGATGCGGTGAGGCTGCTGCAGAAGGCTTTTATACAAGCAGGTGTCTCCGAGCCTACTTCTGGTGCAAGTGCTTCTTCTTGGAGTGCCCTACCGTAGAACAAGTAACTAAAAATAAGGACGTTCCTACGCGACCGGGGAAAAAAATAAACAGGCAAAGTGTTCCATTTTCGAGTCGTCTCCAGAAGTTGTGTTGTGAGCCCCTACCCGATCTAGCCATAGACACCGTGATGATTGACAATGATGTAGAAGCCAGTGAGGAGGGAGCTTGTCAAAATAGAAGACGACGACCTTCCTCAACTCAACGGTCTGCTCAATCTGTTGAGTTAGTTACACCAACTGAGGGCGGTGCCTTGGCACTCTGGGAGGAGTATGAGATAGTGGAAAATGCCACCTCCCGCTTCCGAATCCCAGACGCCGTGCGTAGTATCTTGAGGCTGAGTACCGGGTCCCTGCCTTCTTCGGTTGATGAACAACCAATAACCAGTACTGCGCTTGTCGCAACCACTTCTCACCCTTCAACGCCATCAACTTTATCTCCTTCTTCACCAACTCTTTCTTCTCCACCAACAACTGCTACATCATCTCCACCGCCCGTGGTTGTCCGAAAGGAGAACGTCCCCTTCCCCCAGTTCCTAGTTCATTGGAATTTAAGGCGAAATTATGCTGCCCTTTTTGAGGATCCACAAAGAAGGAGGAGTGTCACCCTCTCAATTTCCACTGGATGTCATCTGTTGTCCCGGCTGGTGGAGCTTGATAACTATCTGAAGCCCTTGGATGCAGAGAAAAATTGGGAGAAAATACAAGCTCTCTCGGGAGAGTGTTTGCTGAACAATGCTATGCATAATGCAACGGTAATATAGTTTTTATTTTCATTATTGTTTCTTCTATCTGTGTTATGGCAGGGTTTTGAATTTACATTCTTCTCTTGCAGGTCAACTTCCTTGCTTCTGAGGGCCTTCAAAGGCTGATTCGTGATAAGGAGGAGCTTACCTCCGAGCTGGATCAACTTTTGGTCGAGTGAAATCAAACTGTTACTCGCCTCTTGGAACTGAAAGCACGAGCTGCTGAAACTGCTGAATTGGAGGCTCGGTTTCAGTAGAGTGAGCAAGAACTAGTGACCCTTAGCCAAGAGGTTTTCCCATTAAGGGCACAATATAAAGAAACTAAGGTCAAACGGGTTGAAGTCCATAATGTCGTCCTCGATGCATCCAATCGTGAGGCTGTCTCTTCTGAAAGATTAAATAACTTGGAGGTAGACTTAAACTCCAAGGCTGAAGAACTTGATGCTAACGAGGAAAATATTTCCTAAAAAATAATAAAACCTTAGAGTATAATAAAATTTATAGCTCCACTATCCATGATTTTGAAGCTAGCCTTCGATCCTTGAGATTCGCACGAGACAACCTCTCTGCTGAGGTCGGCCAACTTAAAGGAGAACTTCAGCGCCGAGCGGCTTCCTTCATTATTTAAAAAATATATGCTATGTACATCACGAGGAGAAAAACCTTGGAAGAGGTCAAAACGGGTGTTATTGACTTTGATTCCAAAATCGCCAAGGCTTGTGAGCTGAAGATAACTGCAAAAAGAGGTCTTTTGGTCCGGCCTGAGGCTACCGATTCTTCTGATTCCGGTTCTGAGTTCTCGGGAACTGAATAAGAAGCGGAAAGTGATGATGCTAAAGGCCAAAATGATGAAGGCCAAAATGATGAACAGGTGGCAGATCCATCCATGTTTCTTTCCATATTTTTGTATATGTGCTATTTTTTCTATGAATAGAAGCACTTTTTTTGCTTACGTATTGTGCTAATTTTTTCCTTTGCATACTTTCTATTTGAGTATTTTTGAAAGTCTCTACGTACTTTTCATTTAAGTATTTGCACAAATTTTCTTTTTGCGTCTTTTTGCGTTTAAGTTTTTGCGCAAGTTTTACTATTTGCGTCTAATCGTGCAAGGCTTTGGGTGTATTTTTCCTCGAAAGTGTTTGGATTTTGGGCACAAGTTCTTCCAAAATCAACCCTTTATCGTAAGGGTTTTCATAAGAGAGGTCCCTCTTATGTTTACAATGCTATTGAAGAGGACGTCTCATGTTTTCAGTTTTTGGCGACTTTCACTTTTAACCCGATTCACCGCCTACATTCCCTTTACGCCTACTCATTACGGTACTAGCATTTGAAGTACTTGTTTAACTTTCAAATGATAAAATCAATTCATCGTTCAGACAAGAAACTAGATAGAAATAAAAGGACTTTACTTTATTTCTTCCATTTTCAAAAGTACATAAGCATTCGTTATGCTAAAAATAAATTGCTATTTCTTGTGTCTAACTTGTAAAACTTTTTTCTACGAGGTTGGTTGCGTAGTCCCCGGTCCCGATGATACAACTGTGTTTTCGGGTTTGTGTTCTGGCCGAAGTGGCGGTTGTTGTTGCAGTATCCTCATATCATACCCCCAAGTGTTCGAATGCGAAGAATGCGGATTTGAACACTGAAGTTTTTATACCTTAGAGGATTCCACTAGTGATTTGCTAGTAATCTTCAGTTTTGTAACAAACTTTGCTTCCCCTTAGAAATTTATGCTATCGAGCCAAAGATTATCTAACAATCCCCTAGTGGCTTGCACTTGTGAACGGTCAGGTAATCTCTGTTCGATAGCAAACTTAACTTTCCGGTAGGAACTTTTCTATATAACCGCTCCGTAGTGGTTCCTTGCTTGTGTGCCTTGTCATTTAAAAGTCTTATTGCTGATGTTTTCTTCGTAGTATGCTTTTCGTTGCTGCCTCGTTAAAAACCTTTCCAGAAAAACCCAATTGGGATAAAAACTGGACGGAGGGAAAAATAGTGCAGCACATACTTTCAGTGTATGCGATGCTCATCATCAATAGTATCTTTGGAGGTGTGCCACGTACCAGTTTCTTGGTAGCTTTTCTCTATCTTGATTTTCCAACTCGTATGACCCCTTTACGTTGACAGCTGAAACCCAATATGGGCCTTCCTATGTTGGACCTAGCTTCCCGCATTGAGTTCTCGGGTGTTTTGAGTTACTTTCCTTGAAACCAAGTCTCATACTTTGAAATAATGGAGGTTGGCTCTTTGATTATAATATCTCTCTATTCTCTGCTTTTGAGCTGCCATCCTTATATGCGCCAAGTCCCTGCGTTCATCGAGCAGCTCCAAGTTGACTAACATTGCTTCGGTGTTTGCTTCTTGATTTGACTGGAAATACTTCTTGGTAGGTTCACCTACTTCCACTAGGATCAGGGCTTCTGCCCCGTACACAAGAAAAAAAAGGAGTCTACCTCGTGCTTATTTAGGGTGTTGTTAGGTATGCCCATAATAAACTTGGTAGATCCTCGAGCCATTTTCCTTTAGCTGCTTCCAATCTCTTTTTGAGATTTTGTATATTCACCTTGTTCGTTGATTCTTCTTGTCCGTTTGCGCTCGGATGATAGGGCAATGATGTGATCCTCTTGATTTTCAAGTCTTTGAGGAACTCGTGACCTTTGCAACTGTAAATTGTGGTCTGTTGTCGCATGCTATTTCTTTTGGTATCCAAAATCTGCAAATAATGTTCTCCCACAAGAAATCTAGCACTTCACGTTCACCGATCTTCTAATAAGGACTTGCTTCAACCTACTTAGAAAAAACAGTCAGTTAAAATCAAAAGAAATCTTACCTTATCAGGGCCCGCGACAGTGGTCCGACGATATCCATTCTTCATTTCATGAACGACCATGGCGATAGAACTGAGTGCAATGGCTCTGCTGTTTGATGTGCCAACGCTGCGTAGTGTTGATATTTATCACATTTTAGAACATAATCTTTGGCGTCTTATTCCATCTGGGGCCAGTAGTATCCTTCCCTAATTAACTTCAGCACCAAGAATCTGCACCCGAGTGGTTTCCGCAGATCTCTTCATGGACTTCTCGTATAACATAGTTAGCTTCGGGAGCTCCCAAACATCGGGCCAACGAGCCTTGAAAAGATTTTCTATATAGTTGACCTTCTTTGAAACTATATCGCACTACCTTAGTGCGTAGCGCCCGAGATGCCTTAGGATCCTCGGGCAGTTTCCCTTGTTTGAGATAGTCGATAACTTTGTTTCTCCAGTCCTAGACCAAATTAGTCGCATTTACCTCGTAATAGCTATCTGCGTCCAGCACTGAGTGTAAGGGTGTTCATGGTTCGGTTTGGATCGGTTTTCCCTAAAAAGAAACCAAACCAAGTAAGTCGGTTCTTCAAATATTAAAACCAAACCAAACCAATTAAGTTGGTTTTTTATCAATTCGGCTTTTGTCGGTTCTTCAAATTTTTCGGTTATTTATCGATTTTTTTCTTAAATATGAGACATACACTACCAAACACATATTGCAGAGACTAAATTTCAATGTAATACTATCAAATAAATTGTTCTTTGAGAATCTATCATTTACCAAGATATATTGATGATAATTGAATCAACTAGTGATGAATAATTTAAGTACTCAATTAAAAAATCGACAATTTTTAACCTGAAATAAATTCTTGGACTTAGCAAATGAACACTACGAATCAAACTAGAATGTAAAGTGTAACGACCCAACCAGTCGTTTTGAACTCTAGCTCGTTGTTCGGCAGTTTGAGGCCGTGAGCAGCTTCGTTCAGGTATTATGTCTCGTAGGCGTGGTCGGAATTGAATTTCGGGAAGTTCGGAGTCAATTTGGAAAGAAAATTATCATTTCAGAAGCCTTAAGTTAGAAGAATTGACTAAGATTGGATTTTTGAGTAAACAACTTCAGAATCAGGATTTGAAGGTTCCAGTAGGTTCGTATGATGATTTCGGACTCAGGCGTATGTTCAGATCGGGTTTTGGATGACCCAGGAGCGTTTCAGCGCATATTATGAAAGTCAACATTTTAGAAGAAATTTCATAAGTCTGGGTTGACTTGCATTTCAGTGATATTGATGTCCGTTTGGGATTCCGAGTTTGGGAGTAGCTCCGCTCCGTATGGTGATTCTGGTGTTGGGAGCGCGATCGGAAGTAAATTCAAAGGTCCGTAGGTCATTTTGGAGTCATTTAGCTAAAGTTAAAAATTCGAAGGTTTTAAGAAGTTGGACCGCAAATGAAAATTTTGATATCGGGGTCAGATTCCAATTTCGGAAATTGGAGTAGGTCCGTAATGTCGAATATGGCTTGTGTGCAAAATTTGAGGTCAATCGGACGTGATTTGATAAGTTTCGACATCGAATGTAGAAGTTGAAAATTTTAAAGTTCATTAAGCTTGAATTGGAGTGTGATTCATGGTTTTAGCGTTGTTTGATGTGATTTGAGGCCTCAAGCAGGTCCGTGGGGTGTTATGGGACTGGGTCGTGTGATTGGACAGGGTCCCGGGGGCCCCGGGTGTGTTTCCGGGTGGTTTTAGATCATTTCAGGCTGTTTTGAAATGGCTGATGCTGGTGTCTGGTGTTTTTCTTCGCGTTCGTGGGGATCCCCTGCATTCGCGAAGAAGGATTTGGCTTCAGGGACTTTTTTCTTCGCGTTCGCGAAGGAGTATTTGGCTTCAGGGACTTTGTTCTTTGCGTTCACGAAGGGTGCCTCGCGTTCGCGAAGAAGACAAATCTCTGTTGCACAGGTCAGACTTTGGAGGCTAATATCTCACAATATATAAAGAATTTTGAGATTATGTAATATGGAAAGTTGTAACCATTTGTGTCTAGTTTCTAGAAAAGTAAACCATTTAGCATTTGGGTTTGTGTACAAAGAATTATGGCTGGTACACTACAGGGTGTTCGGAAAGATGAAGAAGAAATTTGTGTTGCACAGGGCTGACTTTGGCAGCTTATATCTCGAAAATCTATAAGGAATTTGTAGATGACCAAAACATTAAAGTTGTAGATCTTGAAGTCTAGTTTTCAGAACATTACACCATTTGTCATGTGGAGTTTTGTAAAAAAGTTATGATCATTCTACTAGAGGCTGTCTGGGAAAAGTTTGGAATTGTTTTTCGATATTTTTTGTTCTTCGCGAACGCGAGGGTAGGCCCGCGAACACGAAGAAGACTTGCTTGGCAGTGTATAAGTTTGCAAAAACCCATGGGAGACGACCTAGGGGCGGTTTTGGAGCTCCATCTTTATGATCTATGTCAAGGTAAGTGATTCCCACCTATTTCAAGTTAAATCNTATATATATATATATATATATATTTTGACATAGAAATTCATGGAAAATTAGTGAAAACTTGGGGTTTTGGTAGAAAACCTAGAAATAATTTTTTTTGGATTTTGACCACGAAATAGGACATGGGATTTGGAATAAATTATATATTTGAGTTCGTGAGATTATGGGTAATGTTTATCTTCGAAATGTTTTGAAATCCGGGCACGCGGTCCCGATGGTGATTTTTATCGACTTTTAGATCGGGGTTAGGAATTGTTATAAATTGGATTCTAATGGATATATGAGCATATATTAATGGATTTCCGTAATTATGGGCTAGTTTTGGGGCATTGTGCATCAATTTGAGTCATCGGAAGAGCTTGGAAGCCGGTTATGAAACTTCGGAGCAAGGTAAGTCTCCATTCTAACCTTGTAAGGGGGAATTGTCCCCATAGGTGAAATAATCAATCATGTGCTACAACTTGTGGGGGATACATACGCACGAGGTGACGAGAGTCCGTGCGTAGCTACTATTATGCTTATGTCCAGGTAGTCTAGGACCCAAAAGCATGTTTTATTTGCCGTACTTGTAACTTTACTGATAAATTTAAAAATATTTAAACCTTATCAAACTTGGCAAATGAATTTCTAGAAAAGATTTAGATACTATCTTTGTGACCACTAAAAGAGAAATTGTCATTTTCTTGGGTAATTGTTTTCCCGATATAGTCGGGGTGGCCTGTTTGAATGTGTATGCTTATGTGTGATCGCTTCGCAATTTATATTCCACGAGCGGGGTGATTGCTTCCACTACTCTCATAGGAGCGGGCCGTACACCACGGTGGGTGAATAGATGCATCTATGGTTTGCGCCGTTCGACCCTTCGGCAGTGCACAATTTACATTTATGTTGGTTCGGGCCGTTCAACCCCCGACATTACTTGCGCATGATATTTGCTGAGTACTTTCTATGATTTGAACTGTTTACTGTCCTTGAATTATAAGTCGTCAACTGAAATGACGGAGATTAAAATTTTTAATTATGGAAGAAGTTGTTCCTTCCTGTCACTATTTGTTAATTTATTATGACATCCATGCTTAGCGTCACCCTTGTTTATATTAAATTGACCTCTAACAAGTGTCAAAGTCGACCTCTCATCACTAGCTCTTCGAGGTTAGGCGGTATACTTACTGAGTACACGTTGTTTTCGTACTCATACTGCATTTGATGTGCATTTTTGTTGCACAGGTACATGTTATCTAGTGGCACCGCTTGACGCAGTGGTGTGGCTGACATGGAGACTTAGGAGAGCTGTTTCTCTCGAGACGACCCGCAACTAATAGAGTCTCCCTCGGATGTATTGTATATTTTTTTTTCCTTTTGTCCAGTTTGTATGCCGGACAAATATTGTATTGCATGTAAATTTCCTAGAAATTTGCTCATGCACTTGTGACACCGGGTTCTAGGATGACTAGGGGATTTATTCATTATTTAAATTTGTTAAATACATTATTTTTTACTTAGTGGAAGTTCGTTAATTATCATTTAATGTAGTGAAAAGGAATGAGTTCAAGAGTAATAAAATTAAGATTTAGTCAACTCCTTTGTGTTGGCTTGCCCGACAGCGGAGTCTGGTGCCATGACGACCTTTATTGGATTTGGGTCGTGACAACATGGTATTAGAGCACTAGGTTCCCTTAGCTCTCACGAGTCATGATCAAGTATAGTAGAGTCTTGTGGATCGATACGGAGACGTCTGTACTTATCTTCGAGAGGCTACAAGGATGTTAGGAGTAATTCCCTTCTTGATTCCTCATCGTGAGGTTTGATTCCTTTGAGGCTTATGCCTATGTTTCTTTACTACTCAATCTTACGCGACACGAAGCGCTTTCTATAAATCGGGAATTTGAGGAATCCTAATGGTACTACAGATATGGTGCGTGATGTTTCTCCATGCATGGATTGTTGGGGATATTGTTGTTGCTTTGCGAAAGGATATTATGTGGTTTCAGCTCGGTAGTTGCACTTCTAAGAGTTTTGAGGCTATGTGCAGATTGCTATGATGCTCATGATTGGTTATTGCACAGTATTGATGAGATGGTAAGATGCTTGTCCATATGTTAGGGTAGTGAATGAATTGAAAGGAGGTCGGCTCAGGGCGTGATTCCGAGATCCAGTATTTTCATTTCTAGCGAAGGAAAGACAATTGGACTATAAATGTTTAGGTTTGAATTGGTAGAGTAATGAGACTTGCTGTTTTCAAGTGAGGTGGAATCTTCATCCGTGATGTGGTATTGTCGTCCTTGATCAAATAGAATGTGTTAAGTTCGCCGGTGTTATGACCTTCTACAATTCGTCTTTGGGGCAGGATATAGTGAGATAGTATTGAAGAAGCGGCTATCAGAGATCGCAGGTGCGGTGGTTCAGGATTGGATATGTATTTCTAATGTAGATGGCTTGAGAAGGGGGATCTTCGGAAAGGGTTGAGGTTGGTAGTGATCTATCGGTTCAAGTGCTGCAGACATGGATATTGATGTAAGGCTGCAGCTGGGCAGAAAGAGATGAGGAAGGATATGTGAGAAGTGTCAGGTGGCGGATAAATTTCTAGAAGGCCAGGTGTAAGAAGCGGAAGTCGAGCAGTTTCTTGGAGGGGGAGTTTGACCAAAGTGGGAGAGTTGCAGCATAGCATACGAGTTATGTGGTAAGATAAATGCACATCTTGAGGAGAAGTTTGGAGTGATATGAGAATTTTAGTGGACGGTGATTGGGTCCACGGGCTTGAATTGAAATGTTGGCTATTGCAACGGGAGATGGGGTGCAACATGAATGAGTTGCTTGGTATGAAGAAGGATGCAATATAACTTGGAATTGAAAGATGTTGTCACACATTTAGCCGATGTCCATAAGGAGTGAACGGACTGGTGCAGTTGGCGAATGAGAACGGGCTTAGGATGGGGGTATTGATGTCATAGTGAGTGTTCCCCGTGCAACAATGTTGGAGGGTGTCGGAATGTAATTTCCACAGGTGGGTTATCTCCTGTGAGAAGGTTAGCGGTCGTATGGTTGGCAAAGTTTCTGCGAGGAATTCTATTGACTATTCGATAAGAGGCCGAATATAGGAATGATGGTAGAGATTCAGAGTGTTCATGAAATGCTAACAGAAGAATTTAGAGGAATTTGACGGGTTGGTTGTGCAAGATCATGTCAGCAATGAAGAAAGAATTTTGGTGGGTTCCAGAGTTGTGCAAGGAGTAACTTCAGGCTAAGTGGGAGAATCCCACCGCCTGCGATTGGCTTGCAGGATTATCTTCTCATAGGGTTTCGGGTTATCGGCATATTAGAAAGCTATTACAGCTAGGGGAAAGGAATAAAATGGTAATTTGAGCAAATGATTTGAGAGATGTGTGGTATAACTGGCCTTATTGGGCGATGCCCAGGGTTTTGCTTCGTGTAGATCCGGTTGCAAGGAAAGTGACTTAGTCGAGTGCGTCGTTGAGAGGGTGTTCATATGCTACAAGGGTCTTGGAGTTGATTATACTCGGGACCAAGTCAGAGTGGGTGACTCTTAATAACGGTCCTAGAGAATTCAAAGGTTTAAATTGCAGTGCTTAAGGATTTCAACCCCGTGACATGGTTAAGAATCGAGCTTTTGCAGCAGATCATTATAGGAGGCTCGGAGTGTTCTATGTTATCTTCGGCTGGTGATGTAGCACTGGAGGGTATGAGATGACCCGTGGGATTTGAGACAACATGGTCTCGTGGTATAAGGTCACTAAGATGAGTGTGTATTTGGGTTCACAATGTTTTGGATGAAGCTATTGCTATTTCTAAGTCAAGTTAAGGATAAATTAAAAGGAGATAGATTGGTTAACCATGGTTGGAGTGGCACATTTACGACAGTGATCAGTTCCTTCGGCGTAATTAAGTTATGCATGTGATTTGTGATGGTGTGTGCGAGGCTTGTCGGTCGCCGTAATAGAGTTTATTTGGGAGCATTCAAGTATTATAGCTTGTCAGGTGTAGGCAAATCTCTGAAGGATTATGGTGTTATAGACTATTCCTTGAGGATTTGCCTGTTTTGTGATTATGAGAATTCACTCGTGTGTTGTCATGGCTCTCTTGAAGAGGTTAAGTAAAAGGTTTCTATATGATGAAGTGTTCACCCTATTAGCGGTTTAGGAGTTATGACGAGATTCATGTGCAAATGAATATGGGCATGTTAGATGCCGTGAATGGTATGAAATTTGGAAGCAAGGATCAAGGTTGCGATTTGGTGTTGACAAGAATGTCACGAGCTCGGATGAGCAGGAAAGGAATTTGAATGTTTAGAGTAAGCTGGTACTGTCTTCAGCGTCTCCTAAGAGCGGTGTTTTGTGAAGGAGGCTTTGCATCATGGTTATGAATTCTTGAATTGCTTTACAACATTAGTGTGGTCGGTGGTGTGGATGTGCAGACTTGTTACCTAGTGCATGAGGTCATGGAAATGTATTCCATGGGAGGATTGTATAAGGGTGACATGTAGTCACTTGATTGATTGAAGGTTTGAACCAAGTATGAAGGATGTGGTAAGATGGCTTATTTGAGAGTTTATGCCTGGAGGGCGCTCGGTTCATTTGGTTGTGGATTGTGGGAGTTTGTATTGGCTATGACGGTTGTTCTTGTGTGTTATGAGAAAAGTGGTGTATTATGGACCCAGGTAAGGTTATTAGCCTAGTTCGGTGCGAGCAGAGTTGACTCGAGGTTTGTGGATGGATTTAAATATGATTATGGGATCCATATGAGTCAGATGTGTTCATTTTGGTATAACGCTTCTCATGGAGAGGTATTAGAACACCAGATGTTGTTCCATCTTCGTCCATTTCATGTAATATTATGTTGTGCCGTGTGAGTTGTGAAATGACTTGATAATTTCTTATGTGTTGAGATTCCGCGTAGTGATGATGTTATGTGAGAAGGATAGCTCTTGAGATTCAGAGTATATATATCGCACCTCAGTTGTGCTTGAGTTTTGTAGCGTATGGCTCTATCGGTCTCCCCAGGATGGTATTATGCACTTAGCGTGCTTGTGACCGATATTCGATATTTTGTGGTAATGAGCGATTTAGCTAGATAAGTATCTCCTTGTGTGGATTTTATGTGTGGATCGGGTGGCACGCCTCCAGGGGCATGCTATTTTGATCGGGTTGCACGCCGCAACAGTGTGATGTTGAGCATGGTTCCCTATATCTATTTTCTGGTGTTTTTGTTTCCCATTTTTTGAGGGAGGTTTATAGCATATTTTTGATTGTCTAATTAGTTAGCGTGAGTGAAGTAGTCCCTTCCTGAGTCATTTCTTTATGTATCACGTTCGAGTTGTGGCCTATTGGCTCATTGTGGCATCATGTGAGACTGTTGGTCATGTCTGGGGTGACTTGTTGCCTGAGCGATTCAGACTGGGTTAGACGAGATTTTTGGATTAGAGATCAGTGAGATAAGGTTATGTAAAGTATATATTAAAGAACAGATACCATTATTCGGTTCATAATGAGGTGATGATTCTAGTCAAGAGGAGAGATTCAATGATTTGTTAACTCTGCAGTTGGTTATGAATTTCTACACATCTCCTCCGTTGTGGTGGTATCGTAAGCGTTATAGCAGGACCTATATGTATGTCATGAGGTGCACTGGGAGAATCAGATTCGGGGAATTTTGGTTATTAAGATCAGGGAATGTCATTATGGTTAGATGATGAATTATGCGATGTATGATGCTAATTCAGCAAAGGCAAGACATCATGTTCTGGTACTTCGTGTAGTGGTTAATTCGGTGTTCATATGTTGGAAACAAGTCTGGCAGAGAATTTCGGGTGTTGGAATTATTGTATGGATAATAGAGGATATCTTCAGATTCGATCGAGCTAATGTGCCCAACTGAGTGGTGGTAGCACGTGTAGGTGCACGAAGTATTAAACAGTGATTTCAGACAAACTACGGAGCAGTTCTTGGGACGTTCGAGGACGAACGTATATTTAAGTGGGAGAGAATGTAACGACCCAACCGGTCGTTTTGAACTCTAGCTCGTCGTTCGGCACTTTGAGGTCGTGAGCAGCTTCATTTCAGGTATTATGACTCGTAGGCGTGGTCGGAATTGAATTTCAGAGTCAATTTGGAAATAAAATTATCATTTCAGAAGCCTTAAGTTGGAAGAATTGACTAATATTGGATTTTTGAGTAAATGACATCAGAATCAGGATTTGAAGGTTCCAGCAGGTTCGTATGATGATTTCGGACTCGGGCGTATGTTCGGATCGGGTTTTAGATGACACAGGAGCATTTCAGTGCATATTGTGGAAGTCAGCATTTTAGAAGAAATTTCATAAGTCTGGGTTGAAGCGCATTTCATTGATATTGATGTCCGTTTGGGATTCCGCATCTGGGAGTAGCTCTGTATGGTGATTCTGGTGTTGAGAGCACAATCGGAAGTAAATTCGGAGGTCCGTAGGTCATTTTGGAGTCATTTGGCTAAAAACAAAAATTCGAAGGTTTTAAGAAGTTGGACCGGAAATGGAAATTTTGATATCGGGGTCAGATTCCGATTCCAAAAGTTGGAGTAGGTCCGTAATGTTGAATATGGCTTGTGTGCAAAATTTGAGGTCAATCGGACGTGATTTGATAGGTTTCGACATCGAATGAAGAAATTAGAAATTTTAAAGTTCATTAAGCTTGAATTGGAGTGTGTTCATGGTTTCGACCTTGTTTGATGTGATTTGAGGCCTCGAGCAGGTCCGTGGGATGTTATGGGACTGGGTCGTGTGATTGGACGGGGCCCCGAAGGCCTCAGGTGTGTTTCCAGGTGGTTTCAGATCATTTCGGGCTATTTTGAAATGGCTGATGCTGGTGTCTGGTGTTGTTCTTCGCGTTCGCGGGGATCCCCTCACGTTCGCGAAGAAGGATTTGGCTTCAGAGAACAGAAAAGGCTTTGTTTTTCGCGTTCGTGAAGGGTGCCTCGCGTTCGCGAAGAAGACAAATCTCTGTTGCACAGGTCTGACTTTGGAGGCTCATATCTCACAATCTATAAGTAATTTTGAGATGATGTAAAATGAAAAGTTGTATCACTTTTTGTCTAGTTTCTAGAAAATTAAACCATTTAGCATTTTGATTTGTGTACAAAGAGTTATGGCTGGTACACTACAGGGTATCCGGGAAGATGAAGAAGAAATTTGTGGTTCACAGGGCTGACTTTGGAAGCTTATATCTAGAAAATCTATAAGAAATTTGTAGATGACCGAAACATGAAAGTTATAGATCTTGGAGTCTAGTTTTCAGAACATTAAACTATTTGTCATGTGGAGTTTTGTACAATAAGTTATTACCATTTTACTAGAGGCTGTCTGAGAAGAGTTTGGAATTGCTTTTCGAGACTTTTTGTTCTTCGCGAACGCGAGGGTAGGCCCGCGAACGTGAAGAAGACTTGCCTGCCAGTGTATAAGTTTGAAAAAAATGGGTTAGGCTCATTTCATCTCATTTCCTCCATGGGAGACGACCTAGAGGTGATTTTGGAGCTCCATCTTCATCATCTATGTCAAGGTAAGTGATTCCTACCTATTTCAAGTTAAATACTTGGATTATATATATATATATATATTAACATGGAAATTCATGAAAAATTAGTGAAAACTTGGGGTTTTGGTAGAAAACCTAGAAATTAATATTTTTGGATTTTGACCACGAAATAGGACGTGGGATTTGGAATAAATTATATTTGAGTTTGTGAGGTTATGGGTAATATTTATCTTCGAAATTTTTTGAAATCCGGGCATGCGGGCCCGAGGGTGATTTTTATCGACTTTTCGATCGGGGTTAGAAATTGTTATAAATTAGATTTAATGGATATTTGAGCATATATTAATGGATTTGCGTAATTATTGGCTAGTTTTGGGGCATTGTGCATTAATTTGAGTCATCAGAAGGGCTTGGAAGCCGGTTATGGAACTTCGGAGCGAGGTAAGTCTCCTTTCTAACCTTGTAAGGGGGGAATTGTCCCCATAGGTGAAATAATCAATCATGTGCTACTATTTGTGGGGGCTACATACGCACGAGGTGACGGGAGTCTGTGCGTAGCTACTATTATGCTTATGTCCGGGTAGTCTAGGACCCAAAAGCATATTTTATTTGCCGTACTTGTAACTTTACTGATAAATCTAAAAATATTTAAACCTTATCGAACTTGGAAAATGAATTTCTAGAAAAGATTTAAATACTATCTTTGTGACCATTAAAAGAAAAATTGTCATTTTCTTGGGTAATTATTTTCCCGATATAGTCGGGGTGGACTGTTAGAATGTGTATGCTTATGTGTGACCGCTTCGCAATTTATATTCCGCGAGCAGGGTGATTATTCCACCACTCTCATAGGGGCGGTCCGTACGCCACGTCAGGTTAATAGATGCATCTATGGTTCGCGTCGTTCGACCATTCGACAGTGCACATTTTACATTTATGTTGGTTCGGGCCGTTCGACCCTCGACATTAATTGCGCATGATATTTGCTGAGTACTTTCTGTGATTTGAACTGTTTACTGTCCTTCAATTATAAGTTTTCAACTGAAATGACGGAGATTAAAATTTGTAATTACGGAAAAATTGTTCCTTCCTGTCACTATTTGTTAATTATGACATCCATGCTTAGCGTCACCCTTGTTTATATTAAATTAACCTCTAGTAAGTGTCAAGGTCGACCTCTCGTCACTACCTCTTCGAGGTTAGGCGGGATACTTATTGAGTACACGTTGTTTTCATACTCATACTACACTTGCTGTGCATTTTTGTTGCACAGGTACATGTATATCTAGTGGCCCCGCTTGACGCAGTGGTGTGGCTGACATAGAGACTTAGGAGAGCTGTTTCTCTCTAGATGACCCGCAACCAATTGAGTCTCCCTTGGATGTATTGTATATATTTTTTATTTTTTTTTCCTTTTGTCCAGTTTGTATTCTTGACAAATATTGTATTACATGTAAATTTCCTAGAAATTTGCTCATGCACTTGTGACATCGGGTTCTGGGATGACTAGGGGATTTATTCATTATTTAAATTTTTTAAATACATTATCTTTTACTTAGTGGAAGTTCGTTAATTATCATTCAATGTAGTGAAAAGGAATGAGTTCAAGAGTAATAAAATAAATATTTAGTTAACTCCTTTGGTTGGTTTGTCCGACAGTGGAGTCCGGCGCCATCACGACCTTTCTATGATTTTGGTCGTGACATAAAGGCAAAGAATTAGATTATTATAATAGCAAAAAACTAACTAAAAATATAAACGACTAATATGTACCATAAAATTTTAGAAACTTTATATAAAAATACACACACACACACATTTGGTTTGATTGTTTTAGTTATTTTTTTATTAAAACCAAAATCAAACCAAATTTGATCAGTTTTTAAAATTCACAACTAAAACCAAACCAAACCTAAAAAGTATCATTTTTTTGGTCGGTTTGGTTCGATTTTTCGGATTCTTATGAACACCTCTAGCTGAGTGGATGACCTGTATGAATGTACCAGATTCCGACCCTTTCATTTTCATAGATGAACCAAGGTTAGCTAGTGCATCTGCTTCTGGATTTTCTTGCCTCGGAATATACATGATTGACTACTCTCGGAATCGAGCGATCAGAGCATGAACTTTCATTACGTATTGTTGCATTTGTTTCTCCTTAGCTTCGAAGATCCTGTAGGCCTGATTTACCACCAACTGGGAGTCACATTTGTTTTCTATGACCTTGGAGTCCAGTCCCTGAGCCAATTAGAGCCCTGCAATCAAAGCTTCATACTACGCTTCATTGTTAGCCAGAGGAATAGTTCTTATGGCCTGCCTTTGGGTTTCTCCCGAAGGCGTGGTTAATACTATGCCGAGCCCGGACCCTTTTACGTTAGAAGCTCCATCCATGAAAAAGTTCCAAAATCCTGATGGAGATTCCGACACCATTACTGCTTCTTTGGTAACCAAAGGTAAAAGCACTGGACTGAAATCCACCACAAAGTCGGCCAAAACCTGTGACTTAATTGCAGTCCTAGGTTTGTATTCTATGTCAAATTTGCTCATTTCGACGACCTATTTGGCCAGCCTACCTGAGAGTTCAGGCTTATGAAAAATATTCCGCAAGGGAAAAATGGTCACCACAACTATCAGGTGACATTAGAAATAAGGCCTTAGCTTCCGAGCGGCGACTACGAGGGCCAAGGCCAATTTTTCCAGATGCGGGTAGCGAGTTTCTGCTCCCGTTAAAATTTTACTAATGCAGTTGTAATGACTTCGCCGATCATTTTGAGAGTTATAGCCTCGATCCCCTATTAACTACTTTCCCCATATCTAATTTTGCTATTTTGTCTTGCCGGGAGGGTTCATTTTGGGTTTTGGAGTGAATTGAGACACTTAGTCTCTTAATTGGAAGCTTAAGTGAAAAAGTCAATCGGATTTTGACTTGTGTGTAAATGACCTCGGATGTGAATTGTGATGGTTCCGTTAGCTCCGTTAGGTGATTTTGTACTTAGGAGCGCGTCCAGAATGTGATTTGGAGGACTGTAGTAGAATTAGTCTTGAATTGGTGAAAATTGAAATTTTGGCGATTTTGGTCGGCAATGGAAATTTTGATATCGGGTTCGGAATGGAATTCCGGAAATTGGAGTAGGTCGTAGTGTCATTTTTAACTTGTGTGTAAAATTTGAAGTCATTCGGACGAGATTTGACATGTTTCGACGTCGTTTGTAGAATTTAGAAATTTAAAAGTTCATTAGGCTTGGATCCGTGTGTAAATTCGTGTTTTTGATGTTGTTTGATGTGGTTTGAAGGCTCGACTAATATTATATGGTGTGTAGCTCCCCCTTTTTCCTCTTCCTAGCGGAATATCGGGTTTATGACATTGGTTGGGACAAATCTTTCCTTTTGGGAAAGGGGTTTGCATATTTTGAAGAGTCGCCCTTTGTTTCCTTTTGTAACTGCTTTAAATCATTACTACCGTCTTTACCGCTTTCTTTAACGTGCAAATACGTGACAACTTATTTTAATACTTACTGCATAAATCATGCTCAACATTCATACTCCACTCGTGCCAAACAAAATACTATAGCAACGCTTGATGAGTGGTTGCACCCTTCCTATATTATCACCCACTAAATTCGGAAAATTTGCGGTAAAACTAGTCGATCAGCGGTGCAGTCGACGGTTCCGTGCCTTTCCCCCTTGAGTTGTCCGCTCAAGGGTACCAGTCTAAAACCCCATAGAAACCTTACTCTGTTTCACTATTGCATGCATCATGGTCAAACCTAGTCAAGCTAAAGTGTCGTCCGCACGATAGCTTTTAAGATAGCCTTATCCAAAAGTCCACCGGGTTTCCCTAAACCCAAACGGATACCCTCACGTTCTGTGCATTTATTTGGAGAACTAAATGCTTCCTGCTAATCATTGACGATAAATAGTCGAGTCCGGTGGGTGTAAGGGCCTAACCTATTTGCTTTGCAGAAAAAAAATGAGGCACGAAGTCCCCAGATTCGGCATGGTCTCCAACATCCACCCAAAGCTGTTGAGTTGGTGGGAGGATCTTCACTCTAGCGACAAAGCTATTGTCATGAAACATTTGGGTAATCTACCATATCTTCTGGAAATCCAGCCTAACAAAATGATAGTAGAGGCTGCTACCCTGTTCTGGGATCGTGAAAGGTCCGTGTTTCGCTTTGGGAACATCGAAATGGCGCCATTGATAGAAGAGATAGGAGGGGTGGATAACCTAGTATGGGAAACTCCGGGGTTGTTGATGCTTGAGAACCGCACAGGCAAAAGTTTCCTCAAAATGATGGGTTTGAAAAATGACGCAGAATTGGTATGTTTGGATAATTCGTACATTCCTTTTGACTACTTGTACGAAAGGTATGTATACAACAAATCATACCGTACTTACCATGACGAGTTTGCTATCACCTCTCTGGGACACATCCATCACCGAGTGTTCGTGTTTATGGTTTGCTTTTTGGGTTTGATCGTGTTCCCGATGAAGAAGGAAAAGATCCATACCAGGCTAGCCATGGTAACTAAGACCATAATGGAAGGGGTAAATGGGCAATATTTCAGCATTGTGCCCATGATCGTTGCAGATATATATCGGGCCTTAGAAAGGTGTCAACAAGGAGCAAAGCATTTCGAAGGTTGCAATTTATTACTTCAACTCTGGCTCATGGAACATCTCCAAAAAGGCGAATATCGACAGGAAATTCAGCGCAGAATGTGGGATGACCACATCGCTTTCCATCACCCAAAGAGAATGAACTATATCCCTGACATGTTCACTCAGCCTGAAAAATGCTGAAGGATGGGTTGAGCTTTTTGATAACATGACTGAAGAACAGGTTAAATGGATGTTTGAATGGTTTCCAATTGATGAGTTCATCATTCGATCTCGATACGCATCATTTCTGATACTGATTGGTCTAAGGGGGGACATACCCTTACGTCCCTCTTCGAGTTATGAGGCAAGCAGGAAGGAAGCAAGTAATCCCTAGGGTCAAGAAGATGAGCCATCTTAGAGCTGAGTTTCAAAATAATGATAGTCCTCACAAGTGCCAAGCTCAACACCTATGGCACTGCAAGGTTATACTTGAGGAAGACACCATCGAGCAAGACAGGTATCACGCCTGTTATACCCCTTTCTATCTTGGTTTGGTTTGGTTAGAAGAGGATCTGGGTGGTCAGAGCAAGCCAGGGTACGTCCGAGGTCAGAGGGTTATAGATGAAAGGGCTGAAGCACAAGTCAAGTTCAACCAGATGCGCAAAAGGATCCGGGAAAATGAGGATGATCACCACAAGATACATGAGTCCAACAAAAGACTGATCATGGAATGGAAGGACATGGCTATCAGCGCCAACAAGAGGCTGGGGTACTTGGAACGAGGTATAATCGATTTGGAAGAAAAGTTCATCAAAAGAGTTGAAGATTGCCAAAAGGCTGAGGGAGCTGCATGGGGATACCTAGCCAGAACTTACTTGTTGATGGGACTTCGCGAGCTGGGAAAGCTGCTCGAAGGAAGCAAGAATGCCGAATCTGTGGAAGGTCCTTCTGGGACCAAGTAGATAGGAATGTCTTTATTTTTCTACTGATGTAATAAGGCCAATGGCCATTAGTGACTTTTATTTCTATCATTTTGGGATTTGTCTTATCAATAAAATGAGGCATTTAGCATTTTAAGTTCTCCAATCAATTTGTCACTAGGCCTACCTCGGGCACAAATAGGTCCACAACTTAGGACACGCTTTCATTTCCGCATTATGTGTTTAAATACTGCAATACTCTTTTCATAATCCTCACTAACTTGGTTACCTTTTGTTTTTATTTCTTTTTTCTTACTCCCCTCCCCAAAGGTTAGTTCGTGCATTCTGGCATCATCAGCCTATCGCATTAGATCCAAGGGCCCTCCACCTACTCCTCCCCTAGTCCTCCTAAGGGCAAAGGCAAAGGCAAAAGTAAGACGGAAGAGTCTAGCGGCACCAGAAAGAAGAATATGATTGAACGGGTAGAGGCCACTGATGGCCGAGGTATTCAGGTCCTGCATGAGAACATGCCACCGATTGAACAGAAATTGTTGAAGTTTCAGGAAGAACTCGATCAAGTCCAGAATTTGGCCAATTTGTCATTTTCCCTCAACGTCCCTGACGTCAACCTTCCAAATGCTCAAAATCCCGCACCTCCACAAAATATCCCAAGACAGCAAAATCATTCCACACCTCACCATCACACCACTCCCCCAAAGAACCAAATTCTCCCGACGCAGTGTAATGCTTGCCACACCTCAAATAACACTCCACTACTCATCCCAGAACCCCAAACCCCACAAAAGGCCATTTCCACACCTATAACAATCCCATCAATGTGGAAACCATGACCCACTCCACTCCACCTATCCCACAGGCATCCGAGTCTGACGAAAAAGATTTACTTATTAGGAACCTACCCGAGGAGCTTAGGAAACTGACAAACGAGTCCAGGGTGTTGAAGGAACCAAGGGAATTGAAGGGTTGAATTATGAAGACCTTTGTATCCAACCTGATGTCGAACTACCCGAGGGGTACAAACCTCCAAAGTTCGAAATGTTTGATGGTACCGGTGATCCGAGAGTCCATCTGAGGACCTATTGCGACAAATTGGTTGGCGTAGGAAAGGATGAAAGAATCCGCATGAAGCTGTTCATGAGGAGTTTGAAGGGAGACACACTATCTTGGTACATCAACCAAGACCCCAAGAAATGGTCAAACTGGGTAAGCATGGCGTCTGATATCATGGACAGGTTTAGATTCAACACAGAGAACGCACCGGATGTGTTCTACATTCAAAATTTGAAGAAGAAACCTACAGAAACCTTTCGCGAGTATGCTACTCGCTGGAGGTCCGAAGCCGCTAAATTCAGACCTGCTCTAGAGAAAGAACAGATGAACAAGTTCTTTGTCCGGGCTCAAGACCCGCAGTATTATAAACGGTTAATGATGGTTGAGGTCCACAAGTTCTCTAACATCATCAAATTGGGTGAGCAGATTGAAAAGGTATTAAAACGGTATGGTTACAAATTTTGAAGCCTTGCAAGCCACTAACAAGGCTCTACAGTCCGGTGGTGTGTCTAAGAAGAGAGACGTAGGAGCCGTAATGGTTGCACAAAGAACCAATCCTCTGCCAGACCATAAGGGTAGGGGTATCCATATGATTAAAATAGAAGATGATTGGGATCCCGAGGGGTCAATCGGGTTGATCGCAGAAGGCGATGACCCGAAGAAACCCGCAGTCACTCTCAAACCGATCATAGTCCAGATTCAGCCATCTGAGGCCACTGAGGTGAATATGTCTATACCATTTGAGTTTGATGCAGCGCCACCTGCAAAGTCACCAGTTCCAATTGAAGTTTAGTTTGTATCTCCAATGAATGCACCAGCTTCATTCGAGGTCGCAGTCATGCCACTCCGAACACACATTCCGTTTGAAGTAAAGATGGCTGCACCAATTCCGGTGGAAATGTCAATCACGCCTCCCTTCTAATCAAACTCTATCCCTTGGGACTGCGCAGCCGAGGCGAGAAGGAAAGATAAGGTCAGGTCTGAGAAAACTGTCGCAACACAGGGTATGACGAGAACTGGTAGGGTCCACACCCCTGAGCATCTGGCCGAGTCAAGCAAGCAGGCTGCCAACCGGCCTCCCCTTATTGAAACAGGTCCTGATGACCTTTGGAGAAAGGTACAGGCTAAGGAGTATTCAATCATCGACCAGATGAACAAGACACCAGCACAAATATCTATCCTCTCTCTGCTGCAGAATTCCGAAACATACAGAAATGCTTTGTTGAAAGTGTTAAGTGAAGCATATGTGCCAAACAACATCACTAATGGGGAAATGGCCAATATGGTAGGCCATATACTGGAGAGTAATAGAATCACTTTTCATGAGGACGAGCTACCACCTAAAGGATTGGGGCACGACAAAGCACTGCACATCACCGTGCAATGCGAAGATCATTTCATCACAAGAATCTTGATCGATGGAGGTTCCAGTCTTAACATCTGTCCGTTGATAACACTCAAGAAATTGGGTAAAGGGCTACATGAGATAAGCGATGGGGCGATCAATGTGAAAGCCTTTGACGGTTCTCAGAGGTCCACCATGGGGGAGATCAGTTTATGTCTACAGATGGGACCGACTTGGTTCGAAGTGGATTTCCAGGTGATAGATGTGCCGTCATCCTTCAACCTGTTGTTGGGACGACCCTGGATTCATGCTGCTGGGGCCGTAGCATCAACACTACATCAGGAGGTAAAATTCGAGTGGAACCACAAATAGGTGATTATTCATGGTGATGGTAGCAACACTATTTATAGTCGTCAAACTATTCTGGTAATTGACGAAAAAAGGAAGATAGGCAGAGGAACTTACCACCACATCGAACGGGTCAATGCTATAAACAAGGACAAATGGTGGGACAACAAGATTGAGAGCATCCTGAACTGGAGAGGATATGATCCATGCAAAGGGCTCGGTAAGAACCCCTAAGGGATCACGAAGCCCATAAAGCTCAAGGAGCATGGCACCGCTTTCGGTCTGGGGTATGAGTACACTTGGCAGGAATTCAACGATTGGTCGCCACCTTGGCGTGGTCTCTATTACCTTTTGGAGCAGCCAATACCTTATCTTGAGCAGACTTTCAATCAGGCCGACACTATTTACGATTCAGACGAGGAAGAAGCACTTGCAGCAATAAGGTGTTTGTTCCTAGAGGATGATGATATGGATAGTTGCGTTGTTCTCGAGGGGGAGGGTGAGGAAGGCCCTTCCATACAGACTATAATCAAGGGGGCATATCAAGACAACCAAAGCCTGACGAGCCTCGGGGTAGCAAGGCTAAAACAAGCATTATTTACTGTTTTATTTACTAAATGATTTTCCTTTTCCTGCATTTTTCAATTTCTACAATAAGATCTTCAATGTTCAAAATAGTTATTCAATTCATCAATGCATCTTCTAAATTTCTCTTACGAATCCGATATTTATTGCTATTATTTTCTCTCATTACTTTATTTATACAACATTACTATTACTTGTCTTGATGAATCGATGACTATGACATGCAATGAGACAATGCAGAAAACGGGCATTGATTCAGATGAAGACGACATACCTGACGAGATCGTCAAAGAAGTTGAGAATTTTGAGAACAGACCTAAGTCCAACCTGGACGAGACTGAAAGCATCAACCTGGGAGATTCAGAAAACATTAAGAAGATACTAAGAAAGATGATAGAAAGGCACAAGTAGTGGCATGAGAAATTATCATTTTCCTTATTGGGATATCGCACCACAGTTCGCACCTCAACAGGGGAAACTCCTTATATGCTAGTTTATGGTACAGAGTCTGTAATCCCTGCCGAAGTGGAGATTCCATCTCTAAGAATTATATAGGAAGTTGAGCTCAGTGATGCAGAATGGGTAAGAAGCCGTTATGAGCAACTGGCCCTCATAGCGGGAAGAGAATGAATGCAGTATGTCATGGTCAACTATATCAGAATAGAATGGCCAGGGCCTTCAACAAGTAAGTCAAGCCGAGACGATTCACACCAGGGTAGCTGGTGTTAAAGAAACTCTTTCTTCATCAAGATGAAGCCAAGTGGAAGTTCTCTCCCAACTGGCAAGGTCCGTACATAGTTTATAGAGTGCTGACAGGAGAAGCACTCATACTTGCAGAAATGGACGGAGAAGTTTGGCCGAAACCGATCAATTCAGATGCAGTCAAGAGCTACTATGTGTCATCTTTATGATTTCTCAGTGATGTAATTTGAACTACGCCTAACCTGATTCCCGTTTAAGAGAGGATACGTAGGCATCCCTATGGGTTCGGTCACAATTCAATAAAAATCTACATTTCCCGCAATTGAAAACTGGGGCACAATTTTGAGGAGGACCCTCAAAATTCTGAAGCAAGTTCGGCCAGTCGCCGCGCGAGCAGTATTCAGAGGCATCCACCTAGTAAACTGGGGTAGAATTTTGAGGAGGACCCTCAAAATTCCGCAGCAATAGAGTTTGCAATGTCTCAAGCCGTGTCATGTCGTCGGTTCATCTAAAACTATTTTAGATTACATGCTTATATTATACTTTTACAAAATCATGCATATTTATTTTTTGAAACATCTTGTTTAGAAAATGCTACCCCAATGACACAGACAGTATCATCATGATCAAGCAAACGAGCCAAGCAGGGCCAGCAGGAATGCAAACCAACCTTTCCCCTTTACAAAACTCACGATCTTTCTTTAGATGCAGGCACAAAATTGCAAAAAGCCCCGAAATATATTTTCCGCTCCAAGGACAGACATCTTTTCTCAAACTCGTCACACCAACACTTATTATCAGCACAAACAATGCTTCATTATCATAATGCTCTATTACAACTTAACACCACCTAAGAATTTCTGTCGTCCTTCCTTAAATAATTGCATAAGGCTACCTTTTTGCCTTCCGAGGTTAAACGCTACCTCCATCTGCATTCGCATATTGCATAAGGCTACCTTTCTGCCTTCCGAGGTTAAACGCTACCTCCATCTACATCCGCATACTGCATAAGGCTATCTTTCTGCCTTCCGAGGTTAAACTCTACCTCCATCTGCATTCGCATATTGCATAAGGCTACCTTTCTGCCTTCCGAGGTTAAACGCTACCTCCATCTACATCCGCATACTGCATAAGGCTATCTTTCTGCCTTCCGAGGTTAAACTCTACCTCCATCTGCATTCGCATATTGCATAAGGCTACCTTTTTGCCTTTCGAGGTTAAACGCTACCTCCATCTGCATTCGCATATTGCATAAGGCTACCTTTCTACCTTCTGAGGTTAAACGCTACCTCCATCTGCATTCGCATATTGCATAAGGCTACTTTTCTGCCTTTCGAGGCTAAGAACTGCCTCCTATTTACTTTTCAAAACAATCACTGTCTCTATCATTATTCCCTTCACCTCCTTTCAGGCTAAGCTCTGCCCTTTTTAAATTCGTAAGACTAAGCTCTGTCTTGTTAGCATCATACTACTGTATTTTCATGGGTTGAAATATCGCCAACCTATCCAAAGGTGTCATCGTTCGGAGGTACCATCTTTATGGCCCGCGAACACCATGTCATGGCCTAAGGATCTCTTTTATCAGTTTGCATATAATTATTCAAAGGCATCATGGTTCGGAGGCACCATCTTCATGGCCCGAGAACATCATTTCATAGCCCGCAAATCCCATATCAAGCGATTCATGGCCCAGGACATCATGGTCTAAGGACGTCATCCTCAATTGTCCGAAGACATCATTCATGGTCCAATGGGAATTTGCATCATGTTTAAATTACGTAGGATATATGCTTGTTATTCATTTGCAAGTAATTCAGATAGCAACAGCCATCCAGGCAGGAGCGGTTCTGCTCTAGTTCTCCTAACTATCCCATAAGCCCTTGACCACCCAACCCTGCACTTTGCGTCCGTCCTTGTGAAACTTCATCGGTATATTTCGCTGATGGCTCCTGAACTACATACGACCTGATTTCTGTAAAACCAGGGATATTTAGGCATCTCAGAATCCAGGGTGCGACCTAAATCTCTCCAAATCGTTTCGCTCGGTCAAAATTGGCCATCATATTTTTACCCGACAACTCTTTCGTCTTTCCCGGGTAAAGAGGGGCAGTTATTGATACCCAATATTCCCACAATATTTTAAAATTGCATATATACCTTCAAAAACATGCTTTAATAACAATTGGTATTTTTCTATAATTTTCCCATATTTTTATTAATTTATTTTAATTTATCTGGTATTTTATTTCTAATAATTAATTACAAAATTGCATTACAAACAATTTCAAAAGCATTTCTTGATTTAATTCATTAAGACCCTGGTCCTACTAAGACCAAATTATTTCATAATTAGCCAAATTAGCACTATTTGGCTATGATTGTAATAACTTTGAAATTATAGCCCAATCATATGTTTTATACTATTTTTATCCAGTAATTAGTCATTTTGTATTTTTTAAATGCTAATCAGTCATTTTAATTTATTTTCTAAGCATCAATTCCATTTTATACAATTATTAGCTATTTTTGTAAATTGTTTTATCTAATTTAATATGGTATTTAATAACTAGCCCCTTTTATTTCAATTATAGCCTAAAATTAGCCTAATCCCTAACCCAATTAAATAACCCAACAGACCCCCAGCCCAAACCAATTCTTACCTGGCCCAACCCCGGATCAATCTGAGCCGTTGATCAAATTAGATCGACGGCTCAGATTTCACTTACCATAATTAAACCCTAACGACCCCCCATCTCTCATTTTCCCCCTCTCACACTCTCTCTCTATCTCTCTAGTTCTCTCTAGAGACCTCTGGTCTCTCCACCTCCGTTGAGGTCTGTTTGTCTTCTCCGACCGCCTTTTAGCCGGAAACCATGGAATCCTCAGGCCTCTCATGGCTCCTTCTCACTGGTGTTGCTGTCTCTAAAGTCTTCAAGAGACCAGGGTCCACTCCCTCACACCTTTGGCCTATCTCAGGCCTTCATGGCTCGATTCCAGTAATATTTTCCTACTTTCTGGCTAGATCCAGTGTTTTCTATACCGACTCTCTCTCTCTCTCTCTAGGTTCTCTCTTTGAAACCCTAACTTCTAAACTTCCGATTCTCTTAGATTTGTAACAGATCTATGCATATTATGAGGTTTTTCTGAGTTTTCTTTAAAGATTCTCCTATTTTTCGAACAATCCTTCATTTTTTCCAAAACTAGGGTTTCATGACCCCTCTTAAACGATTTTCCATGACTTTTTAGTATTATCCTAAGGTCTCTAGTGTGTTTTGACGATTCATTCAAGTTTCTCTATCTTATATGAGTTGTTGTGTTGAAATCCCTAATTTATAGTCCTAAACCCTAAGTTCCTGATCTGTCTTTGATAATATGTTTGCATATGTGTTTGTGTTTCATGAGCTTTATGATTCACTGATATTTTACCCTACGTGATTCATCTATGTCTTGGATTTTTCTTGCTTTCCCGTTTATCTCACTGTTCACTCTGTAATTCATATTAATCCCTAGTTTCGTATGATTTCACTACTAGGGTTTCTGACTTCTTGCCTATTATCTATTCAATTCATGTTAATCTTCTTTAGTTGGCGCTATTCCTGTTCGAATCCTTGATTCTCTGTAATATTTTACTTTGGGGTTCCTGATTTATTATTTGAATCCCTGATTCCTTGTGATTTGAAAACCTTACTGATTTCTTATGGGATATTCTTATTAATTTCTGACCTTTAGCTTATTTCTTACCTTGTTACATGGTTAATTTACTGTTAATTGATCCCTATTTCCTTAATTAGAATCTGATGAACCTAGTCTCAGTTGCATACTTGTACTGGGTTGAGATTGTTTCCTTATATGTTATATGCATGGGAACTTTCCTTATTTTGATATTTTCCTACTAGCCATTTGAATTTAACTCCTTCAATTAAGGGATACCTATGCTGATTTCACACTGTTTGAATATTCCATTAAGCTATATATGGTGTCTTTCCTTATTTGTTACTCACCGCTTGAATAATTCCCTTAATCATGGTAGTACTTGAGCTGATTTCACTCTGACTGATACTAAGTTCCATAATTGTTGACTGATTCTGATTTTTACCCTACTTTTCACCCAGGTTTCCAAAATATATATATATGCATACTTTTTCTCTCATTAGAAGGAAAAAAGGAATCTATTCAAAAATCTCTCTCTCTCAATTAAAAAGACTTTCTGCTCTCTCTTCTGTGCTAACTACTACTATTCTAAGTTAGCCAGCTGCAAGCCATGGCTAACCATTGTGTATCTCCTACTTTTTTGTTTGTGTTATTGCTTTCTTCACTTCACTGGTATGTTCTAATTTAGATTTCAGTCCTTAAACCAACATGTTTCTACTACTGTTGTAATTCAGCAAGCTTTGCTTTTACTTATTATTCAGCATGTATCTAGGATCTTGAACTACCCTCTGCATGTTAAGTTAGGCTTTATTTGTTTATGACCAGCATGTTTCTTATACTTAGCACCTACTTCTTACATGCCTATGACTGGTACATTAGTTTAACCATGGCCTTAGTTGTTTTAGGGGTTTAATCTAACCCGATACTTTACTGTACCCCTAATCCTCTATACCCTTAGGAATTTCTGATTGAATGTCTACATGTGTATCTGCCTACTACATATCTGCCCTCACATGCTTTGTATTTGTCCCTCAAATCCCATCACCCCTGTTTGTGATTGTTGGACTATCCTTGGTCTTTTGTGTGATGTTAAGCTTCTATTTCCTTCTTCAAAACTGTTTTCTTACTTACCCTTTCTCAAAACTATATCTTACTCAAACCCCTTTTAAAAAAATAAAAAGAACTCTCACATATACTCTTAGAAGTCTAAGTTCAGCCCCTTTCATGTGAGCATTGCTTTGGGGACCCTTTGAGTGCACTCTGAACTCTGACACATAAGGCTGGCACTTCCCACACTGCACATGTTTAACTCTATTTTGGCTATGTCTACGTGTGAGCACTGCCCGGGATCCCTTGAGGTCCTTAGGGAATTCTGACACACCCGGACTATGAAAGGCTATGAAACACCAAACGCATTGAGGTTTGGAAGATCTGGGCCTAGTTGAAGGCACCCTATAGAAGTAACTTCTTATTTTTCCTTTGGTTGTGTAACTCATAATTCCTGGCATGTAATAATTTGTAAACAGATATTTGGGAATGGATAGTGGAAAGGGAAAGGTAGTTATATAGATTATCCATGTTAAAGGGTAGCTACCATGCCTCTAGGTTTACATTTCTTACGTGTGCACTAGAAATTCATGCTTAGGGCTCATTGTATGCGAGCATATCATACATTAGATATCCTGTGCCTTAGGTCCATGTTTATTGTTTCAGCATCCTATTATGGCATTATCATTTGTCATATAGAAATCATGCTCTAGGATTAAATGTTAATATAAACCTGTTAGTCATGTAAACCAGTTCTAATATCACTGTAATGTTGTGGTACACCTAGAAATCATGCTTAGGATAATGATGCGCTAATAAACAAGTCATCCTCATACTTGCTGCATAGCATGTTCAAATACTATGACTTTATGCATTTAGAAATCCTGCTTAGGAATTCTGCATATCACTCATTCTGCATCCCTATGTGTGCATATTAGATATCATGTCTTAGGACCTCATTCAACACCTAGTGTAACTACTGATTTCATGAAAAAGGCCCTAAAAATAGTTTCACCATGTTTCCAAACAATTGGTAATAGTTCTGTATTTTTGCAACACCTAAGTGCAACATGTTTAGGCAAATTAACTTGTAATGGTTTCTTTAATAACCTGGATAATTACTGGGTGTTGTCATACACTTAAGAAAAATTTAGGTGTTAAATCTATTAAAATTTGAAGCATACTCCTTTATACCTGCTGCTTGACTATTAATGGTTATAATCAGTAAGAAACTGATAAAATTCATCCTCTGAAATCAGTAATAAAGCTGCCTCACTATTGCATTCTCACCTAGACATCATGCCTTAGGTTCTAAAGTTAATAAGGACTTACTTGTGTCCGAGTCGTGCTATTTATGTGCATAATCTGTGGAGGAGTACTTGGGTCTCGTATCTGCTCTTATTTGTTTTCCCTTATCTGAAGTCCTAATTGTCGTTGTTTGTCGCTTAGAATATTGTCCTTTAAACCAGGGGCCAACCTAGTACTTCCTTTTATGGTAGTAGTCCTAGCCTCCTCCAGGACTGATAGGATGGGACGGGTAATATCACGCAATAGAATCCATGACCAACACATGCTTTAATTACCTTCACGGGGTGGGTAGGGTAGAATATGGATATGATGACCTATGCGCTAATACCACGTGTAGCCCCTCTTCGAGGAGTGATTACCGGGTATTGCATTGATGTGATCCATATTATTATAAACCTAGGACACCTGTATACGCTAGTTCGTAATCATCTCTATTGTTTTCTAAACATCTATATGCTTAAGACTTAAATCCTCTTTTATTTGAGCCTTTACTTGTTATTTGTTAGTTGTACAAATTCACGAAACCATCTGGCCAGGAACCACACTTGTGGATCCTGAGGGGTGCCTAACACCTTCCCCTTAGGATAATTTCAAGCCCTTACCCAAATCTCTGGTTAGCAACGTAGTTATAATTAAACCCCTTAGGTGCCCTAACGCACCATTAAAATCGTTAGGTGAGACATGTCATTTTTGAAGAAAAGTAAATACCCACAGTAAACAATTAATTGCATGTAAAGGTAATAGGGAAGGGTGCAAGTATTTAAAATAAAGGCATAAATTCACGAAACTATTTGAAATGGTAAAAGCCTGGATATCCCCAGCAGAGTCGCCATGCTGTCGCGCCCCCTTTTTCCTCTTCCTAGCGGAATATCGGGTTTATGACATTGGTTGGGAAAACTCTTTCCTTTTGCGAAAGGGGTTTGCATATTTTGAAGAGTCGCCACCTAACGATTTTAACGGTGCGTTAGGGCACCTAAGTGGTTCAATTATAACTACGTTTCTAACTAGAGATTTGGGTAAGGGCTTGAAATTATCCTAAGGGGAAGGTGTTAGGCAACCCTCAGGATCCACAAGTGTGGTTCCTAGCCAAATGGTTTCGTGAATTTGTACAACTAACAGATAACAAGTAAAGGCTAAAATAAAAGGGGATTTAAGTCTTAAGCATATAGATGTTTACAAAACAGTAGAGATGATTACAAACTAGCGTATACAAGTGTCCTAGGTTTATAATAATATGGATCACATCAATGCAATACCCGGTAATCACTCCTCGAAGAGGGGCTACACGTGGTATTAGCGCACCAGTCATCATATCTATATTCTACCCTTCCCACCCCGTGAAGGTAATTAAAGCGTGTGTTGGTCACGGATTCTTTTGCGTGCTATTACTCGTCCCATCCTATCAGTCCTGGAGGAGGCTAGGACTACTACCCTAAAAGGAAGTACTAGGTTGACCCCTTGGTTTAAAGGACAAGATTCTAAGCGACAAACAACGACAATTAGGACTTCAGATAAGGGAAAACAAATAAGAGCAGATACGAGGCGCAAGTACTCCTCCACAGATTATGCACATAAATAGCACGACTCAGACACAAGTAAGTCGTTATTAACTTCAGAACCTAAGGCATGATGTCTAGGTGAGAATGCAATAGTGAGGCAGCTTTATTACTGATTTCAGAGGATGAATTTTTTCAGTTTCTTACTGATTATAACCATTAAAAGTCAAGCAGCAGGTATAAAGGAGTATGCTTCCAATTTTAATAGATTTAACACCTAAAGCTTGCTTAAGCGTATTACAACACCCAGTAATTATCAAGATTATTAAAGAAACGATTACAAGTTAATTTGCCTAAACATGCTGCACTTAGGTGTTGCAAAAATACAGAACTTTTACCAATTGTTTGGAAACATGGTGAAACTATTTTTAGGGCCTTTTTCATGCAATCAGTAGTTAAACTAGGTGTTGAATGAGGTTCTAAGACATGATATCTAATATGCACACATAGGGATGCAGAATGGGTGATATGCAGAATTCCTAGGCAGGATTTCTAAATGCATAAAGTCACAGTATTTGAACATGCTATGAAGCAAGTATGAGGATGAATTGTTTATTAGCGCATCATTATCCTAAGCATGATTTCTAGGTGTACCACAACATTACAACGATATTAGAACTGGTTTACATGAATAACAGGTTTATATTAACATTTAATCCTAGAGCATGATTTCTATATGACAAAGGATAATGCCATAATAGGATGCTGAAACAGTAAACATGGACCTAAGGAACAAGATATCTAATGCATGATATGCTCGCATAAAATCAGCCCTAAGCATGAATTTCTAGTGCACACGTAAGAAATGTAAACCTAGAGGTATGGTACCTACCCTTTAACATGGATAATCTATATAGCTACCCTTCCCTTTCCACTATACATTCCCAAATATCTGTTTACAAATTATTACATGCCAGGAATTATGAATTACACAACCAAAGGAAAAATAAGAAGTTACTTCTATAAGGAGCCTTCAATTAGGCCCAGATATTCCAAACCTCAATGCCGTTGGTGTTTCATAGCCTTTCATAGTCCGGGTGTGTCAGAGTTCCCCAAGGACCTCAAGGGCTCCCGGGCAGTGCTCACACCTAGACTTAGCCAAAATAGAGTTAAACATGTGCAGTGTGGGAAGTGCCAGACTTATGTGTCAGAGTTCAGAGGGCACTCAAAGGGTCCCCAAAGCAGTGCTCACACGAAGGGGGATGAACTTATACTTTTAAGAGTATATGTGAGAATGCTTTTTATTTTTTTTAAAAGGGGTTTAAGTAAGAAACAATTTTGAGAAAGGGTAAGTAAGAAAACAGTTTTGAAGAAGGAAATAGAAGCTTAACATCACACAAAACACCAAGGATAGTCCAACAATCACAAACAGGGGTGACAGGATTTGAGGGACAAATACAGAGCATGTGAGGGCAGATATGTAGTAGGCAGATACACATATAGACATACAATCAGAAATTCCTAAGGGCCTAGAGGATTAGGGGTACAATAAAGTATTAGGTTAGATTAAACCCCTAAAACAACTAATGCCATGGTTAAACTAATGTACCAGTCATAGGCATGTAAGAAGTAGGTGCTAAGTATACAGAAACATGCTGGTCACAAACAAATAAAGCCTAACTTAACATGTAGAGGGGAGTTCAGGATCCTAGATACATGCTGAATAATAAGTAAAAGCAAAGCATGCTGAATTACAACAATAGTAGAAACATGTTGGTTTGAGGATTGAAATCTAAATTAGAACATACCAGTGAAGTGAAGAAAGCAATAACACAAACAGGAAAGTAGGAGATGCACAATGGTTAGCCTTGGCTTGCAGCCGGCTAACTTAGAATAGTAGTAGTTAGCACAGAAGAGAGAGCAGAAAGTCTTTTTATTTGTGAGAGAGAGATTTTTGAACATATTCCTTTTTCCCTTCTAATGAGAGAAAGAGTATGCATATATATATTTTTGAAAGCTGGGTGAACAGTAAGGTAAAAATCAGAATCAGTCAACAATTATGGAACTTACTATCAATCAGAGTGAAATCAGCTCAAGTACTACCATGATTAAGGGAGTTATTCAAACAGTCAGTAACAAAATAAGGAAAGACACCATATATAGCTTAAAAGAATATTCAAACATTGTAAAATCAGCATAGGTATCCCTTAATTGAAGGGGTTAAATTCAAACGGCTAGTAGGCAAATATACAAAATAAGAAAAGTTCCCATGCATATAACATATAAGGAAACAATCTCAACCCAGTAAAAGTATGCAATTGAGACTAGGTTCATCAGATTCTAATTAAGGAAATAGGGATCAATTAACAGTAAATTAACCATGTAACAAGGTAAGAAATATGCTAAAGGTCGGAAATTAATAAGAATATCCCATAAGAAATCAGTAAGGTTTTCAAATCACAAGGAATCAGGGATTCAAATAATAAATCAAGAACCCCAAAGTAAAATATTACAGAGAATCAAGGATTCGAACAGGAATAACGTCAATTAAAGGAGATTAACATGAATTGAATAGATAACATGAAAGAAGTCAGAAATCCTAGTAGTGAAATCATACGAAACTAGGTATTAATATGAATTACAGAATGAACAGTGGGATAAACAGGAAAACAAGAAAAATCCAAGACATAGATGAATCACATAGGGCAAAATATCAGTGAATCATAAAGCTCATGAAACGCAAACACATATGCAAACATATTATCAAAGACAGATCAGGAACTTAGGGTTAGGACTAGAAATTAGGGATTTCAACACAACAACTCATATAAGATAGAGAAACTTGAATGAATCGTTAAAACACAGTAGAGACCTTAGGATAATACTGAAAAGTCATGGAAAAATCGTTTAAGAGGGGTCATGAAACCCTAGTATTGGAAAAAATGAAGGATCGTTCGAAAAATAGGAGAATATTTAAAGAAAACTCAGGAAAACCTCATAATACACATAGATATGTTATAGATCTAGAATAATCGAAAGTTTAGAAGTTAGGGTTTCAAATAGAGAACCCAGAGAGAGAGAGATAGTCGGTATAGAAAACACTGGATCTAGCCGGAAAGTAGGAAAATCTTACTGCAATCGAGCCATAAAGGCCTGAGACAGGCCATAGGTGTGAGGGAGTGGACCCTGGTCTCTTGAAGACCTTAGAGACAGCAACACCGGTGAGAAGGAGCCATGAGAGGCCTGAGGATGGTGAGGATTCCATGGTTTCCGGCTAAGAGGCGGCCGAAGAAGACGAACAAAACTCATTGGAGGTGGAGAGACCAGAGGTCTCTAGGAGAACTAGAGAGATAGAGAGGGAGTGTGAGAGGGGGAAAATGAGAGACGGGGGGTTTAATGATGGTAAGTGAAATCTGGGCCGTCGATCTAATTTGATCAACGACTCTGATTGATCCGGCGTTGGGCCGGGTAAGAATTGGTTTGGGCTGGGGGCCTGTTGGGTTATTTAATTGGGTTAGGGATTAGGCTAATTTTAGGCTATAATTGAAATAAAATGGGCTAGCTTTTAAATACCTAATTAAATTAGATAAAACAATTTACAAAAATAGCTAATAATTGTATAAAATGGAATTGATCCTTAGAAAATAAATTAAAATGACCGATTAGCATTTAAAAAATACAAAATGACTAATTACTGGATAAAAATAGTATAAAACATATGATTGGGCTATAATTGCAAAGTTATTGCAATCATAGCCAAAGAGTGCCAATTTGGCTAATTGTGAAATAATTTGGTCTTAGTAGGACCCTAAATAATGAATTAAATCAAGAAATACTTTTGAAATTGTTTGTAATGCAATTTTAGAATTAATTATTAGAATAGAATACCGGATAAATTAAAATAAATTAATAAAAATATGGGAAAATTATAGAAAAATATCAATTGCTATTAAAGCATGTTTTTGAAGGTATATATGAAATTTTAAAATATTGTGGGAAAATTGGGTATCAACATGGTGTTTTAGGATTGGTTGGTATGTTTGGTTGAGGTCTCGGGGTCTCGGGTGAGTTTCGGGTGCTTAACGGGTGAAAACTTGGACTTAAAAAAATTTCTGGTGTGCTGGTTCTGGTGTTTTCGCACCTGCAGTCGGGGAATCACAGGTGCGGGGCCGCATGTGTGGATGACCAAGCGCAGAAGCGGAATTTGTAAGGGGTTCTAGGGTCGCAGGTGCGAGGTGAATTCCGCATCTGCAATGCCCGCAAATGCGAGTGAGGGACCGCAGAAGCGGACAAAGGTCTTCAGGTGCGCATACGTGATGTGTGGCTAGAACTCATGGTTTAACACATTATATGCCTTACATTTTATGTGAGTTAATGATAAAAATACACTTTGTATGTGCATAATGGAGTCTATTTTATGTGTAGGTGAATTGGAAATGGAAGATGAGCTAAAGTGATGCATAAACGTCGAAAAGACGCTCAAGAGGCGAAGAGGAGTGCACCGGGATATAGCCGGGCGTTTGGGCCATAAATCCAGGTGAGTCCAGGCATTATCCAGGCGCCAGAGCCCAAACGCCAGGCCTGGCCAGGCGTTATCCAGGAGTTTGGCCTGTAACGCCTGGCCCCTGATCTGGTCAAATCCGAGTTTTGAAGAGTTTTAAGTGTTTCCCGGTTGGAATAGAAGTCTCCTACACGTTTAGGGTTTATGCCAAACATATAAATAGAACCAAAAACAAAACTTTGAGGGGGGAAATGCCATTAGAGTGAAGAAAAGCCTGTGGATTACTACTCAGCAAAGCAGAAACACTGATTTTTACCTCATTATTTCATTACTCTGTAATTTATTTATGCAAATATTTTCAGATTTGATTAGTATGAAAATGAGTAGCTAAGTTTCTTTAATCTAGGGTTTTGGTGGAACCCGTTGGGGGATAAACTTATGGTGATATTAATATAGTTTGGTTGATTGTTCATCTCTATTTGTTCAACTACATTCTTGTTGTAGTTAATTGAATGACCATCATTTAGCTATGCCTATTTAGTATGTANACCAACGGGGGAAACCATAGCCTTAGACCTTTATCATAATTGTTTACAACACATTGTTAGTAATCGTTAGTTATTATTATTGTCAGTAGAACTAGTAAAACATCACCAATTTATATTCAAAAAGTCTTGAGAGAATTGATTGAGTAAAAGTTGTGTATTCTAAAGACTTGATTGATACATAAATTCCCTGTGGGATCGACTTTGGATATAATACCCTGGATTATATTTGCAATGCCCGCTTAGTATTTTATTAGACATAGTTGAGTGTGATCAAATTTTGGCGCCGTTGCCGGGGAATTAGCGGTGTTATCAATTGAGTTGGAAGAAATACAAAATTCTGAAATATAGTCAATTTTCTTGAAATTTTCGTTTATAAATTGAAAGTTTAATGTTTGCTAACGTGTTGCAGGTGCATGCCTAGAAAATCATCGAGAACTGGTGAAGTAGTCGAAGCCTTATCAGACCCCGAGAAAGTCTTCAAGGCCCTAAACCAGACCAACCGGGAAAGCAAACAGCAACCACCAATTGAAAAAATTGAACCCGACATGGAAGATCCAAACAACAGGAACAATAACGGGGATGATGTGGTAGACCCAGTCGCTCAAATAGGGGCAGAGGCTCCTTTATATGACTGGGCACAACCCACAGCTGAGAATTTGGCTGTTGCGATACTAGTCGCTCAGATACAGGCCGAGTCCTTCCAGATAAAAATTAATATGCTGCACTTATTGCAGAACAAGGGACTATTCTCAGGGTCATACATCAAAGACCCCTAGCAGCATTTGAAGAACTTCCTGTCAATTTGCAAAATACAGAGGCAACCAAATGTCACTCAGGAGGCAATAAAACTGTTGTTGTTTCCATTCTCAGTGACTGGCGCTGCCCAGACTTGGCTAAAATCACTCCCCATCAATTCCATTACCACATGGGAGGAGTTAGTTAAGTAGTTCGTGAACAAGTTTCATCCACCCAACAAGACTGCTCAACAAATTGATGAAATCTTGAGCTTCAGACAGAAACCAGTTGAAACATTACAGGAGACATGGGAACGATTTAAGGGAATGCTGGTTATCTGTCCACATCATGGTATTCCAAAGCAGATGTTGGGGCAGCATTTTTATATGGGTCTGGCTGATACTGTTAAGGAAAGTGTTGATGCTTCAGCTGGTGGAGCATTCTTGAGCAAAACGTGGGGAGAAAGTCAGATCCTACTTGATAAAATGGGACTGAATTCAGGATGGACAACCAGAAATGCACCCATTACTCCTGTAGTTCACTTAGTGCCATTCGATCCATCCAATACTATTGCAGAGAATGTGGCCACCTTGATAACAAAGATGAGCATACTAACTAAGAAGGTGGAGGAATCAGGACAAAAGCAACAAGTACACATCGTAGATACAATCAATGGGGGCTTATGCACATCTTGCATTAGTCAACCACTGGAATGCAGAATGTGATCACCCTCCTTATCCAGAAAATATGAATTATGTGTCNGGGGGGGGGGGGGGGGGGGGGTAGAACTGGGTCAGCAAGTTCAACCATATAGACCGCCTCACCAACAACAGAATAGTTGAAATATGGGTGCCATGAGACCACAAAGCAATGCAGCACCATATCAAAGGCCGCACGGTTATACCCATCAGAATCAATAACAATCATACTACCCTCCTCAGCAACAACAGGGGAGAAGGCAAGAAGATGGCTTCTCCAAGTTTGACGCTATGATGCAGCAGGTTATTGGGTCAAATGCTAAGATCAGCGAAAGCGTAGATGCCCATGACTCAGCTATTAAAAACATCGAAATGCAGCTGGGGCAGATTTCAAATGCAGTTAACAATCGTCCTCACAGAACTTTACCTACTGATACTCAGGTGAATCCAAGGGACCTGGGCCCAAAACAGTTAATGGCAGTGACTCTCCGCAATGGCAGAGACCTGGACCTGGAACAAGAAATGAGGCATGAAAGTAGACAGACAAACACATTGGTACAGGTGCCTAATGAAATTGATGACTCGACTCCATTGACTAAGGGCACAGTGCAGCCAGCTGAAGGAGAAGCTAATAAGAAAGGTGAAGCTGAGAAAGAACTTGAGGAAATCACAGAGCCATCAGTTGAGGTGGTGGTGGAAAAGGAAAAAGAACAAATAACAGAAAAGAAGAGAGCACCAGCTCCATTCCCTCAAAGGCTAGAAAAATATCAGAAGGATGAGCAGTATAAGAAAATCTTGGACATGCTAAAGCAGATACAGGTAAATGTCCCATTGATTGATGCATTGAAGGAAATGCATGGCTATGCTAAAATGATGAAGGACTTGATGTCCAGAAAATTTGACTTCCAAGACCTGGCTACTGTCACCCTTACCCAGACTTGTAGTGCGGTGGTGACACGTCCTATTGCTAAAAAGTTGGCTGACCCAGGGAGTTTTACAATTCCTTGTATCATTGGCAACTTCACTTTCGCCAAAGCCCTATGTGACTTGGGAGCCAACATTAATCTGATACCACTGGCCATATATAAAAGACTGGGGATTGGTAGAGCTAGTCCTACCTCCATGCAGCTGCAAGTTGTTGATAGGACGATAAAGAGACCATCGGGTATTCTGGATGATGTGTTAGTGCAAGTGGGGAAATTTGTGTTCCCTGCTGACTTTGTGATCCTAGACTGCTGAGTAGATGAGGAAATTCCCATAATCTTGGGAAGGCCATTTTTTGCCACAGGCAGAACTCTCATCGATTGTGAGACTAGTGAGCTTAAGATGAGGCTCAATGATGAAGAAATCACATTCAACGTGCAGAAGTCTATGAGGCGACCAAGTGAGTTCGCCAACTGCTCTCTTATTGATGCCGTGAACGTGATCCTGGAAGAAGATGATGCAGCCCTAACTGTTGGGGATCCTTTGGCTGCATGTTTGATGAACTTAGATGATATGAACGGCGAGGAACTAGAAGAATGAGTATTATCATTGGAAGGAAAAGGGACATGGTCGAGGGCTCTTGAAATTGAACCATTACACTTGGAAAAGAGAGAGAGCCCACCAGCCAAACCCTAAGTTGAAGTACCACCCAATTTAGAGCTGAAGCCTTTACCAACGCACCTCAGGTATGTATTTCTTGGACCTAACTCTACATTACCGGTTATTATATCATCTGGGTCGCTAGATGTGCAGGAACATTAGTTGTTCAGGTACTTTCTGAATGTAAGACTGCCATTGGCTGGACGATGGCAGACATCAAAGGGATCAGCCCAGCTTATTGCATGCATAAAATTCTCCTGGAAGAGGGACACAGACCTTCTAGGGAACATCAAAGACAGTTGAACCCAAATATGAAGGAAGTGGTAAAGAAAGAAGTGATAAAGTGGTTAGATGCGGGAATCATTTTCCCCATCTCCGACAGCAGCTGGGTTAGCCCAGTACAGTGTGTACCAAAGAAGGGTGGTATGAAAGTAGTAAGGAATGATAAAAACGAGCTGATATCCACTAGAACTGTTACGGGTTGGAGAATATGCATGGATTACAGAAAGCTGAACCTTGCCACCCGCAAAGACCATTTCCCACTTCCCTTCATTGATCAGATGCTCGACCGGTTAGCAGGGAGGTCTCACTTCTGTTTCCTTAACGGGTATTCGGGGTACAACCAAATTTCTATTGCCTCGGAGGATAGGGAAAAGGCCTCCTTCACATGCCCATATGGGATGTTTGATTTAAGGAGGATGCCATTTGGCCTCTACAATGCACCTGCAACATTCCAACGGTGCATGATGGCCATTTTCACAGACATGGTGGAGGATATTATGAAGGTTTTCATGGACGATTTCTCAGTGGTGGGATATTCATTTGATGAATGCCTAGCAAATTTAATCTGTGTACTAAAGAGGTGTATCGAGACGAACCTAGTGCTGAATTGGGAGAAGTGCCACTTCATGGTACAAGAGGGAATCGTCTTGGGACATTTTGTCTCGAGTAAAGGTATTCAAGTGGATAAAGCTAAGGTAGAAGTGATTGAAAAACTCCCTCCACCTACGTCAGTCAAAGCTATTCGTAGCTTCCTGGGACATGCCTGATTCTACCGGCGATTCATCAAGGATTTCTCCAAAATTGCCAACCCTCTCTGTAAGTTACTAGATAAAGATAACCCATTTGTGTTTTTTGAAGATTGCAGGGTAGCTGTTGAGGAGATAAAGAAGCATCTAGTCACTGCACCGATTATAGTTGCCCCCGACTGGGAGCAACCATTCGAGCACATGTGTGACGCAAGTGACTATGCTGTAGGAGTCGTGTTGGGCCAGAAAAAAGATAAGGTAATGCACCCAATTTACTATGCAAGTAGGACATTGAGTGGAGCTCAGCTGAATTACACGGTAACAGAAAAAGAAATGCTGACTGTAGTATTTGCATTTGACAAATTCAGGTCCTACCTGATCAGGTCAAAAGTGATCGTGTACACTGATCACGCACCCATTAGGTACTTGGTCGAGAAAAGAGAGTCTAAGCCACGCCTAATTTGTTGGGTGCTGCTTTTGCAAGAGTTTGACTTGGAAATTCGTGACCGGAAGGAAATGGAGAACCAAGTCGCTGATCATTTATCACGCCTTGAAGGTACTGAAAAGGAACCCGAGGCTGAGGATATTCTGGAACCTTTCCAAATGAGCAGCTGCTGGCCACAAATGTGGGAGAGGTGCCATGGTATGCAGGCATTGCTAGTTACCTGGCATGCGACATTGACCCTTATGAGCTCTCCTCTGTACAAAAGAAAAGATTTTATCGTGATAGCCGTAACTACTATTGGGATGAACCTTATTTGTTTAAAATTTTCATAGATAACATGATCCGGAGGTGCGTCCCCGAGATAAAACAATATGCTATTTTGAAGGCTTTTCACGCAGCTCCTTATGGAGGACATTTTGGAGGAGTCCGAACAACAGCTAAAGTGTTGGAGGCCGGGTTTTATTGGCCCACTGTGTTCAGAGATGCCCATCAATGGGTGAAAGACTGCAATGAATGCCAAAGGACGGGGAACATATCCCGTCGCCATGAGATGCCAATGAATCCGATATAAGAGGTAGAAGTGTTCGATGTTTGGGGGATAGATTTCATGGGTCCTTTTGTCAGCTCATACGGCAATAAGTATATACTTGTTGTTGTAGATTACATGTCCAAATGGGTAGAAGCTGCAACATTCCCCACCAATGATGCACGAGTGGTGGTGGGGTTCTTAAAGAAGAATATATTCACCCGCTTTGGGACCCCAAGGGCCATTATAAGTGATGGAGGAACTCATTTCTGAAATCGTGTTTTCAAAAAGTTTCTTGCTAAATATGATGTACGTCACAAGGTAGCAACCCCATATCACCCCAAACTAGCGGGCGGGTTGAGGTATCAAACCGTGAAATAAAGAGTGTACTAACCAAAACAGTTAACTCCACAAGAACTGATTGGGCGAAGAAACTTGATGATTCCCTCTGGGCCTACAAAACCGCATTCAAAACACCAATCGGTATGTATCCATACAAGTTGGTATTTGGTAAGGCCTGTCACCTGCCCGTGGAATTAGAATATCGAGCCTGGTGGGCATTGAAGCAGTTGAATCTGGATTTCAATACTGCTGGAGAAAATCGAGTCACAAAATTACACGAGTTAGAAGAGTTCAGAGGCCAAGCATTTGAAAGCACCAGGTTGTATAAGGAACGAATGAAGAGATTACATGATAAAAACATTATGGACCGAGATTTCAGACCAGGATACAAGGTATTGCTGTATAATTCAAGATTAAGAATGTTTCCGGGTAAGCTCAAGTCCCAATGGTCTGGCTCGTTTAAAGTGGTCAATGTATTTCCTTATGGTGCTGTGGAGATTACTACTGAGGATGAGTCTAACACCTTCAAGGTCAATGGACAACGATTAAAAAGGTATGTGGGAATGACTGAAGCCAATGTGCTGGCTATTGTGCATCTGGGTGAACCTAAAACACTAAGCAATCCTTAAATGGATTTTATGCTCCGTCGTGCCGCGATGTTAAATCAGGCGCTTCATAGGAGGCAACCTATTGATTTGTTGTAATCGTCGTGCCACGACAGTAAATAAGGCACTTGTTGGGAGGCAACCCAATGCGTAGTAAATCTTAGATTAGCTAGAAGTATTTTGTGTAATTATAGGTACTAACGAGCTTGCAGGTGAATTCGGGGTGAAAGGAGGAGTGTTTTAGCATGACGGAAGGTGGGGACATAGCCGGGGTTAAGCCAGCCTTATGCCCCAAACGCCCAGCAAAAACCAGGAGAACCCAGGCCTTAAGCCCCAAACGCCTGGCTAATGCCAGAGGGCATCTGGCGTTAAGGCTAAAATGCCCGGCTGACGCCAGGGGGCATATGGCGTTAAGGGTGAAACGCCTGGCTAACGCCAGGGGGCAGCTGGATTTAAGGCTAAAACGCCTGGCTAACGCCAGAATGCCTGGGATTTTTGATTAAAACGCACGACTAATGCCAGGTAAGTCCCCTCTTCTTATTTTTTCATCTCCCAACTCTCTCTCAAGCAAGTTTCACTCCCAAGCACATACCCAAACACAGATTGTCTCTCATACCCACATCAAAACACAGAGATTGACACACTCATCTTCACTACTTCAACACACATTAACACCCCATCATCACCCACAACACACACAAGATCTGCACAGGTTAAATTTCGTGGTGCACTTCATCCGACTAACACACATCAATCCTTGAGGTATGATTCTAGCCCTATCCTTTATTAACTCGAATTTGCGCAGATGAAAAGTGTATCCTTGATTTCATGATGAATTTTTATGGGTTTATGAAGTTCTTGGTCATGTTGTATGGTGTTATGAACCCCAATTCCCGAAACCCTTTAGGAATGGGCTGAAATGGTGAAACTAAGTGGTATTATGGAACCCCAAACTGATTTGGGTACATGAGGCAGTCCCTCAAGTCCATAAGAGCTCCCATGGAAATTGTGCCAGCCAAGTGCTCGATGTAATGCCTCAATGGCAATACATGTCCCGTTTGGAGCCCGAGTCTCCGGGAAATACACCACTAGCGTCATGCATCTTGAATTCCATGAAATTCTAAGTGAAAAGTGGCTCACAAGAAGCCAATAGGTAGCAATGTGTGTCAATTATCATAAACTCTCCAAGGTGAAGTCTGAGTAACCTTCGCAAAGTGCAAAAATGGATAGTATATACTTTGTGACACCCACTCATTACTGATAATTTGTGCAGGTCAAACAATGCTACCCAGAAAATCCACCGGTAAGGGAAAGGCCACATCTTCGGCCCCACCTAAAACCAAATCAAAACCCCCACCACCTCAAAAGAAAAGAAAAAGGGGGGATGCTACTTCTAGCATGACTGGTGAGGAAGAAGTAGCTGCTATGAGGCAGCAACCCGTTGGTCAACAGGAATATGGTGTCAACAGCATACCACCACACTCCAGGAAATGGTATGCACGTTACAAGCCCAAACATGTCCACCCTGAAGGGGCCATCAATGATGGGTGTCTTAGAACTAAATTCCCAGCAATTCCGAAGACCATCCATGATTTGGGTCTGGGATATGTGTTCAAACACCATGGAAACATCAACCTCAACTTAGTCCAGGAATTCTATGCAGGGTTTGACCCTAAGGACAAGGAAGAATTGGTGCCAATTCGTGGGCACTTGGTGGATTTTTTTAGTCAAGGCCATATGTGATTTCCTAGGTGCACCAAATGTGCCGGTGGAGCCTCTAGAGCAATTTATCCACCATCCTAACTATAGAGAGGTGAGGCACACACTTTGTGGGGTTGATTCCAGGGTTGCTTAGATTTGGGATAGAACCACTAATCGCCATAAAAGGTTTCCCAAGAAGAAGATGAAGGCTGAAACACAGGTATGGCTGAAACTGATTAATGCACGGATACTACCCTGCAACCATGACACCTTAATCAGCCGAGAGAGGATTTGTGTGCTCTACTTCATCATGACAGGGAAACAAGTGAATGTGGGCCACCTGATTCGCTATCAAACGGGGTTGGTGAGTTCCAGCAATAGAATTGATCGAATCCCTTTCCCGAATTTCCTGACTCAGTTCCTGCTAAATAAAAAGTTAGCGGTTGAGCCCGACTTTGACCATACTATTGATCAACAACTCACCCGAGAAACTGACATCACTGGCTTAAGACTGAGAGAAGAGTCTTCACTGACCAATGCCGAGTGCAATGCCAGGGATGATAGCTTCATGTCCCATCTCTATGGGATGATGGATCTGCAGTTGCGCATAGGAGGTCGTCCAACGTCATAATGAAAGCGATGAGTTAGATCAGAGATACCCGCTCAATGCTCACGCTCAGCAGATGATAGGAGCAGGTGAGGGATGCAGGTTCCCAGATGATGAAGATATAAACACACCTGAAGATTCTGATGCGGAGCCAATGCGCTCGAATGAGGAAGATGATGGAGAGGATGAGTTTGAAGAGGAATGGAGAGCGTCCGATGATGAAGACGCTTATTGACCAGGAAGTTTCTTGCACCTTATTTTATTTATTGCTTTTTCTATACATGATGCACTGAGGACATTGCATGAATTAGGTGTGGGGTGCTGCATATATATGTCTTGTTGTAAAATTGTTGTAAGTTAATTTTTTGCTTGTTGAAATTTGGTAGTGAATGTTTTTATTTTGTTTGTTTTTAGCTTTTATGTTTCTATTTTGTCAAAATTTTTTTTTTTTGATATGTGGACTCTTCCCGACGATGGATCTCTTAGACAGTTCTCTTGAGGGAAGTAAGTCCAGAGAAAATACAAAGATTTTTGTTTTAGGTAGTGTAGTAATTCCCCCTTGGTTTTTCTTTGGACCACGGTTCTTTTCCAAGGGTTTTTAATTGAACCGGGTGTAGGTAGTTTTTAACTTTTAGGAGTAGGAACCACATGGTTGAGAAATTAGGTGTAGCAATATCTCGGAACTTTGTGATGCCTTGATATTAGTCAGTACTTTGGTTGTGACTCAAAGGCTCAATTTTTTGACTCCAAGATAAATACCTTAAATCAGGAATTCTTAAAATTTGCTTAACTGCTTTGATTGGAGTGTTGTGATAGATCCAATCCTGAGTGAGTTATGTGCCAAGTGTGTGTGAGGTTTGTATGTTATTCTGTGCATTGCATTTGATGTCTAGAACTTGCCCCAAGTGTGTGCAAAGCGAAATAGTTTTGTTCAGTCTTGGAAGTGCTATAGGCATTTCTTTGTTGAGCCAGCTATATATATTTTACCCACCTAATTGTTATGTATCGTAGTTAACCCCGTTGAGCCTATAATCCTATTTCTTTGGCAACCACATTACAAGCCATACCCCTTTGTTTGAATCGATCATATATTTGAACCTTGTCAGCTCTCGTAAGCACTAAAAAAGTGATGAATATGGAAAAGTTAAAGTGTGGGGTGGTAGGTTGGTTTTTGAGGGGAATAATTGAAATAAGGAGAAAGGTGCACTGTTTTGAAAAACTAAGAGTCACTTGAAAAAAAAAGAAAAAAGAGAAAAAAATAATAATAAATAAATAGTTGTATTGTTATGAAAGAAAAATATATGTGGTGTTTCTTAATGTAATTGTGCTTAAGAAGTATGGGGTAATAACGTTGATGTGAAGGTGGAGTTGGTTTAATATAAGTTTGAGGTTAAGCGCTAAACTATATGTAGTAAAGTGCTTAGGGAGGTGTAGTCACTCTTATATCTAAATGTATCCTACCCGTCCCGAAGCCTACATTACAACCGAATAAAGTCCTACTTGATCCTAGACTGAATGAGGTCGATTAGTAGAGTAGTACACTACAGGAAAGCCTATGGTACATCTTTTGTGGCATATGAATATTATTTATGAGAGTGAGTGAATTCTTTCGATCTTGAGTTCCTAAGTGTTTTTAAATTTTGTTGTTGGTGGAACTAACTCTTTGATTTGGTGAGGGCACATGATTCATGAAGGAAAGGTAATGTTGTTGACCTCTAAGTTAGAGTAGTGAGTGGATTGTGAATAAAGCATGGTATATGTGAGTCGACTATTGAGGCGAGGATGTTACACCTCTGTGCTTGAACTGTTTTAAAAAAAATTCTTGGTATAACGAGTTAAGGGATTTGCTTAATAAGTTGTGTTCATTAGTGTAGTTTGATTGCTCGATGACGAGCAAATGTTTAAGTGTGGGGTGTTGATGTGTGGCTATAATTCATGGTTTAACACGTTATATGCCTTACATTTTATGTGCGTTAATGATAAAAATACACTTTATATGTGCATAATGGAGTCTATTTCATGTGTTAGTGAATTGGAGATGGAAGCCGAGCTAAATGGATGCATAAACGTCGAAAATACGCTCAAGAGGCGAAGAGGAGTGCACCGGGCTATAGCCGGGCGTTTGGGCTATAAAGCCTGGTGAGGCCAGGCGTTATCCAGGCGCCAGAGCCCAAAAGCCAGGTGAGGCCAGGCGTTATCCAGCAGCCAGAGCCCAAATGCCAGGCCTGGCCAGGCGTTATCCAGGCGTTTGTCCTGTAACGCCTAGCCCCAGATCCTGTCAAATCCGAGTTTTGAAGAGTTTTAAGTGTTTTCCGGTTGGAATAGAAGTCTCCTACACGTTTAGGGTTTATCCCAAACATATAAATATACCACAAAACACAACTTTGAAGGGGTGGGGGTATGCCATTAGAGTGAAGAAAAGCCTGTGGATTACTACTCAGCAAAGCAGAAACACTGATTTT
>ML349935.1:0-91946 GCA_005239505.1 Nicotiana paniculata | reverse complement strand
TTCAATGAATGACCATGTGAATTCTCAATTATTTTGCGCATCATATTATAACCGGGATGGCCCCAACCGGTCATGCCAAATGTAAAATCATTAGTAAACTTCTTGTTTACTATGGCATGTGATTCAACTACACTAATATTAGTGTAGTATAATCCGGAGGAAAATGCGGGAAGCTTTTCAAGCACATACTGCTTTTTCGCTTTTATTGTAGTAATATAAAGGTATTCAATCTTCCCTTTATTTGTGGTCTCAATATGATAGTCATTTTGGCGAATATATTTGAAACTTAACAAGTTTCTTTGAGACCTACTACAATATAATGCATCATTAATAGCCGATATAGTTCCTCCTGGTAGTAATATAGTCGCTCTTCCAGAGCCCTTAATTAATTTTGTACTACAAGATATTGTAATTATATTGGCTTCTTTCATAATTAAATAAGAGAAATATCTCTTATCTTTTAATATAGTGTGCATCGTAGAACTATCCAGAAGACATATTTTTATTTTATTATTCATACGGCCAACTGAAGACTGGGAAGTTTTCATATTCTTTAAGGAAAAAAAAATACATCATAAGTAATATTGAAAATTTTAAGAACAAAAGAAACTACATTTATGAAATTAAATACCAACAACATAAAAAGTTTTATTCAAATATGAACTTCATAAAAAGAAATAGATTTAGTCTTATAATTTTTTTTTTCAATAATAAGTCTTCAGTTATGATGCTCAAAGAAGTCTCCAACTTCTAAATGAGTAATAGCTGCAAGACCTTCAAAAATATCATCTTTATAGGCAAGGTTTGCTTCAACTTTATCATGGTTATTCATAGGGCCCGCCTCATCATCATTTTGAAAGGTGAAGTTAGTCTCAACCTTACTTTGTTTCCCTTTTATGGAGGCTTGATAAAGTTTGACAAAATGTTCAGGCGTACGATAAATTCGTGCCCAGTGATTTTTCATACCATATCGGTAGACATTATTACCTTTGCCTTTTGAAGGATTATTCTGAGAACCCTTATTGTTCTCTTGTTTATAACGACCACCAGCATGACGATTATTATTTCGTCCCTTGCCATGCCCACATATATTTATACGACCATGATAATTATTTTGTCTTCTTTCAGACATTTGATTTATCGCTATCACATTCGCTTCTGGGAATGGAGCTGATCCGGTACTAGGATGGACTTCACGATTTTTCATTAAAATCGTTTTCACACTGCCATTATTATCATCAGTATGAGCCATTGGGACCTGAACCCAATGTCTTACTCATATGAGACGTGTTAGGCCATAATATGATGGGACATGAACCCAACATCTTATTATCATGGTGCACCAGAACTTGAACTTGGTGTCTTACCCTCATGGTGCAGTGGGACTTGAACCCACTATCTTATGCTCATATAATATTTACCACAAATTATCTCATTCTCTTTAGAGAATGGAACATAATTTTAGATCGCCACAAATTCAAGTTTTGATAAATTTAATATAGTATAAAATTATCTTACATAATAGTAGAATTAATCTACATGATAAAAAAAAATTATAACAAGTAGTATGCCTTAAAAATTCTAGGTATAAATATACACATGTCATGAAGGCATATTAATAGTAGTGAATTATTAAAACAATAAAGAGATATTATAGTCGTTCCGTGCAAATTCACAAATTACTTTCAACACACTGATTCATATGTAATATAACTAGTAGTGTCGTTCGATCTGTCACATATTAGTAATATTTTCCATCGTTCAAACTTGCGTAAATATAAATATCGAAGATTCAATAACTAATACCTTTTGGAATTAAGCAAAGCAGGATGTTATTACTAATAATTGAATGTGAAATTAATTAGTCTAATCATTATAATTCAATTTAATACTTGTCTATTTATGTATAGGTTTAAATTTTTTTCGTAGATTATATAATAAAATAACAATTTAATCGAAACTTATTGTTTCTATACCAAGGCAATTATTATAATCATACTCAAAATAAGTTATGCATGGTAACTAAATTGCAGGTTAAAGAAGATCCTAATAGAAACGTTATAAACATAAGAATGTATACCTGGATGGGAAAAGAAATTAACTACCTCTTTTTTGAAGAAGATAAAATTCGAATGAAGCAGATAACCTCAGTTGGTTAGAACTTCGTGTTGATAACGTATTAAGAAATGACAGCAAAATAGAACAATATACTAATTGAGACAAAATAAATATGAGGGATAATGATTTTGTTATTTTTTTTCTTGGTATATCTTTCATAGGGTCAAAAATTTCCTATTTATAAAGGTACAAATTCATTCACTAGTTATAAGTTAATGTACTTCTTAATTGAGTACATGAATACAAAGTAGGTTAAATGGACAGAAAAATGCATTCATCTCACTCACATGCATTCATCTCATTTATAACATATAATATATAATTAGTTGTTTGAAATTTATTTTTACTATGTATAAATCAGATACAAAATATACAAAAGACATATTGTATAAATTTTGTATAAAATTTGTATTTAAGTTGTATGTTATTGTAGTTATGTTTAACTGGGTAGAAATAATGTGTGAAAGTTGTAGATATGTTGTAGATAAATTATATAATATATAATTAGTTGTATGAAATTTATTTTTACTATGTATAAATCAGATACAAAATATACACAAGATATATTGTATAAATTTCGTATAAAATTTATATTTACGGTAGTTAACTATTACCTGATGATTGAATTCACCAAATTCTATATCGATTATTTCCATTTTTTTCGCTTAAGGAGACGTGTTCAAAACTAATTTCAGATTTTTTTTTTTTAGTGGATTTTTTGGTTTTTTTTTTCCTTATAGAAAACGAATATTTCCTGTTCATATCTACCAAGTGCAAAATGTGTCCCTAGAGTAATGGACTACAATTACATTTTCCAATATTAGCACTGATGAATCGGATCTTCTTGGCTTGAAATCATACATTTCTTCTTCTGATGCTAACATGGAATGGTGAAAATTTCTTTTAAGGTGGATTTTTTTTCTTATACTTCCGATTTTGGAGAGAAGAGGGGAGAGAGGAGAGAAAAATGAAAATGATGTAAATAAATCCCTTGATTGAAGACACAAATAATGGATTGGGATCTTTTTAAAGTCGATTGTATATATTTTATAAACAAAATTTTTTGCCGGGTAATTAACTAATCATGAACATTTAGAGTAATAAAGTTTCCAATAGTGTATAGAAATGAAAAAATCCCTTTAATAAATATTATTACTGGCTTTCTCTATGGGTAGAGGTGTCAACATTGACCCAAAAAAATATGACCCGCCTAACTTGCCCATTTGTTGAACTCGGCCCATTTTGACCCAGTCCATCTAAAGTTGGGCTGATTTTTAGCCCAAATTGATCTATGAGTAACTTTATAAAATATCATTAAAATTATTTGATATGTAATATATGACTATAAAAAAGAAAAAAGTCTTATTTGATAATTAAAAAATTTATAACAAAATAATACACATTAATTGAAAAAGAATTAACCCAAATAACCGTCCACCAAACCGCTTAAACTAAAATAGCCAGTGAAAGTATAATAAATGCATAATTTATGTATTATATAGGGTGTGTTTAGTATAATAGAAAATATTTTCCTTTCTTGAAAAACAAGTAGTAATCTTATTCATTTTCTGGTGTTTGGTACGCAAATTAAGGAAAGTAACTTCCCAAGAGTATTTGTAAATAATTTAAATACAATAAAAATGAAGTCATAAACTTTTAAACCAACAACCTTCCAAACTCACAAATTTCATAAACTTCCGAACCGCTGAACTTTCGAAACTGCGAAATTTCGAACCCGTAAACTTTATAATTTCTAAACTCGTAAACTTCCAAACACATAAACCTCCGAACTCATAACTTTGCAACTAGTAAAATTTTGAACCTGTANGGGAGAGGGCAAGTGGTGGGGTTCGGTGGGGTGGGGTCGTACAGAAAGATGAAAAAAATAGAATTTGAAAATTACAAAAAAAATAGTAAAAAAAAATTACGGAGGGGGTAGTATGGTGGGTGGTGATGGAAAAAAACTGAAATTTGAAAATAATAAAGCCTTTTTGGAGGGAGGAGATGGGTGGGTTGGCATGGGGTGGGGTTAAGTGGGTGGGTGTGGGGTGAGTTGGTGAGGGTGGGGAATAGCCTTTGACAGGAAAAACATTTTCCTCTAATCGGAGGAAAATGAGTTCATAAGGAAAATATTTTCCAAAATATTTAAACCAACCAACATGGGCAAATAGGAAAATACTTTTTCGTACCAAACACACCCATAATGTATAATTGTGTATAATCTATGTATATGGCTAAAAAAGTAAATAATAAATACGACATGCTATTTGTGCAAAAATCCCTTAATTAAAGTTTGATAAAAGTTGGAAGGGTTGGGATATGACCCAAATTTTAGTTCATCTTGACCCATCTCATCTTAGCCCAAGTAATTTTTGTTAAAGTAGCACGGCTAGCCAGTTTTCGAATTGGTAATTAAAAAATAGCTAACGTTTGCAAAGTCATTAAAAAATAGTAACTATTTTGCTATAACACGAAAAGTTCCAGCATAATATACTGGAGATTGGAGCACCTGTGTATGAACCTCCAGTATATTATGTTGGAACTCCGGCACATTATGAAATTCTAGCATGTTATGCTCGAAGTTTATATGTAAAGTGGCTAAGTTTTAATTACTTTTGAAATTGTCTCAATTACCAATAATAAATGTGACAATTTTTAAATTTCACGATAATTTTTGTTTCAATCATTGATTTACCCATTTATTGATTAAATCTACCTCGACCGCTCAAAATAAACTCAAGCCGCTCATTTGACACCTCTATCTATGAGCAATACTTTTAATTTTGACCTTAAAAGTTTATCCTTGGAACAAATGAAGGTAAAAAGAATTAAGACTAAAAATTAGATGTAATTTCTTGTTTACTAAAAACAAAAATACAATACCTGTTTACGAGCCAACAGTTAAGCTTCCAAATCAAGACGGAACAATTTCTTGTGTGAATCACTTCTTCCATCAATGGCGTTTCCTCTCCATTTCGTACGTCTTCTTCCTTTTCCCCTCTTAACTTACTATTGCAGTTTCATTTCCCCTTTAAAAAGCTTTAATTTCTTCAATTAAGTTCAATGATCTAATAATCTATTTATTAGTCGATCACAATGCGCGTTTCTCGAATTATTTCTGCTTCTTTCTGTTCACCCGTATTACTTATCCGCATCTGTGCATAATTAATTAGGACTTAGCTAATCGTTGATTGATTAATCATCAAAAGAGAAAATAATAATAAAATCTTGGGGTAATATTAGCTGATCTAGCTCATCATTTTATAATCATTGCATAGTTCAGGTATCACTCGCGACATGCGCTCATGTATTTGTTACATGTCATTTATTTGATCAAATCTGGTCCAAAACGGGTTTTGAATGATTTAATCCCATCATTCTTAACTTGATGCGAAGTAACACTGCACTCACTATGTATTTGTCAAAATGTATGTGAACTTAGCATATATATATATACATATATTTGCATCTGTCACTGTCATTTAGTGTTCGAGAAGTGTGTGCTAAAGAATGTAAATCACTGAACTTTGAATGTGGGTACGATGAGTTGCAAAGCTAGGAATTTATATAAGAGGATTCAAAACATACTAGAATGTCATAGTTGGGACAAATTTTTGACATAACGCAATTTTGGAAACCCCTTATCACTGCACTAGAATTTTCCTTAAGTCAAGAGGATTCAACAGTTTATAATACTAAAAAAATAATATTAGTTTTACCCTATTTTCACAATATATTTTTTTTGCTCAAGTGGATTCAGTTGAACCTCCTTGCTCCTTACTAGCCCCCCCTTGTGTACAATGGCTTAATGGTTACTCATGGTAGAATGATCATATGATTGCTGTAGGGTTCTTGCCCTGTGGTCAAGAATATACTTCTTTTGGATTCGGAAGGAAAGCGTGTAGCTGTTAAGTACTACTGCGATGACTGGCCGACAAATAGTGCCAAGCTTGCTTTTGAGAAGGCTATTTTTACCAAGACTCAAAAGACAAACGCTCGCACTGAAGGTACTGCTCAACCTTATGGTTTCTCTGTAATCTTTATGGCTGCATATATTTGTATGCTTATGCAAAGTCATTCTTTTGCTCCATTACCAAATGATCAGGTGCTGAAATTGCATTTGCTTAATTCATTTTCTTTAACCATAAGAAATGGGGTTTTATGTTTATTGGACCTTCTTTTTCTGTGTTCTAGTTTACTTTGTAAATAAGGAATAAAGCCAGTTCTTTATATACGTGTATTCTGGATCTCATTTTAGTAGGATTCTCTAATTTTCATTCTTTTTGCTTACTTTTTGAAGTATTGATCTGCAGCTGAGATAGCAATGTTTGATAATAACATTGTTGTCTATAAGTTTGTGCAAGACCTTCACTTCTTTGTAACGGGAGGTGATGATGAAAATGAACTAATTCTATCCACTCTTCTCCAGGGCTTCTTTGATGCAGTTACCCTTCTTCTCAGGTACAATGGGCTAAATCTTTAAACTATCTTGAGTCTTGTACTGTAATCTTTTCAGATGTGCACACTTGCTGTCTAAACGATCATTCAATTGTTGTAGGAGTAATGTTGAGCAGAGAGAGGCTCTTGAGAACTTAGATTTGGTTCTTTTGTGCCTAGATGAGATTGTGGATGGAGGGTAAGTGATGTGGTTCTCTAATGATGTCCTAACAGAATTTACATTACAGTGTTTTCTTTCAACTTAGCATCTCTTTTTCAGTTTTACTTTTCCGTTTCTCTCTTTCCATTTTGTACGGCTAGAAGCCCTTACAGTCATCCTTTAGCAATTTATTTCTGCCATCTCGTGATGCTTAAGTACTACATCCTCTGCAAATAAGTCTTTGCTTCAAAAGTTGTTCTTGCTGTATAGAGGGATGCATATAAGTTTAGGTTGAACAACAGTACAATATGCTCGAGGTAACTAGCTTTCATACCTAAGCATTTGGGTGGTTATGCTTTTCTACCTTTAGCAGTAATTTGTTCTATGGAGGCACTTTTTGACTTTTGAGGCTACCGTACTTTGTTCAACACCCCTTCCTCCATGGTTCAGATGGTATGTTGAGCCAGGAGAAAGTCGACTCTTGAATACTTGATGATGGTTAATGACACAGATCAAAATGCTTATCTAGGCCAGTGGAAGATAGTGTTCTTCCAACATCCTGTGGTGTATTTGCAATAGAGTCTTACTGCTTTCAATAATTTGCATTTCCTTATCTTCTTCTTTTATTTAGCCCCCACCACCCACCCCTCAAAAAAAGAGGAGATGGAAACAAGGGGAAGGGGTAGTACAACTGAATATAGGTCGTGAGGGCTTTTACTTTATCAGACTTGACTGTCATACTCTTTTCCATTGCTTTCTTGCTGGGGGGTGGGGGTGCTACTTCATAGAAATTGGATCAAGCAGAAAGTTTCCTTTAAGCGAAAACTGAATCAGTTGGAGGATGTGTATAGGTTTTGGCTACTAAAGGTTAAGCTATTCTCATATAATGTATGTGCCCAATACAACTGCATCCCTTGTGCCAAAACCGAAGTTTTAGCCTCCCAACCGCCCCACCCTTTTTGCTTCTGTTTCCTCTTTAAGCCAACAGACTAATGTGGTGTTAATGGTTTGCATAAACTAAAAGTACATATCAGAACTGTAGTAGAAGCATTTTGGTTCAAATGCTCCTCATCCTGATAGGAAATTCAGAAAGCATACCTCAAGTTTTTTGATAGAGGAGCAGTCCTCTTATTAGATAAAGCTAATATAAGTATACAATTAACAATTAGTTTGCTTAAAGTTCATATTCTGTGAATCATGTAGCTAATTCCTCTTTTTTACCCAGAAGGCCAGAAACTCTTTACATGGGAGAACTTTTACCTAAAACTTTTGGTGTTATTGAATAATCTGGCAGGATGATTCTTGAAACAGATGGTAGTGTCATTGCTGGCAAAGTTGCTAGTCATAATATGGATGATGGGTCACCCATTTCCGAGCAGGTAAGCAACAATTCTTTATATTTGCTGAATCATATTTTAGACAATATTCAATCTTTTGGAGGTTTAATTTATGAGAGAACTTCAGGAATATGATGGATGATCGTAAAAGTATGATATTAGGCTTCTTGGACCAATAGAATGACACCCCCTTCCTTTGAGGGTCTAGAAACCAGGTTCCTATATGGAACCTGGTTTTCAAGATTGAAACATGTTTTGGTGGTTGGGCGATGGTTTAAGACATCTGATTCACTGAACTCAGTTAGAACCTTTTAGGAGGCAACCCTTTCTAAAGGGTTATTTTAGAACGTCCGAATCATGTCAATTTCATGAGCCATCTGTATAATTCTAATTGCCAGAAGAACAAATTAAAGTGAGACAATTCTTTTGGTTGTATTCGTTTAATCAATCAACTATCCCTTTGTCTGGAACATAGGTTATATCCGTTATATCTGATTCTTTTTCTTCGGAGACTAATCTAATTTTTCTGTAGCAAAACCCTCAGAGAAATTAAAAATAAAAGCATTTCATCTTCTTTGCTTGGATAAAGTCTTGATAAACCCAAATCTCATGCAAAGTGTTCTTTGTTCTAAAATTGTTGAATGGGTAACTTAATTTGAAATCCCATGCAAAACATTGTTCTGTTGAGTTGTTTCTTTGGCAAGTGAACTCTCAGTTTCTGAAGCTTCTCACATATTCTAGTTGGAAACCTCATTACCTCTTTATTCTTTTGGTTTCTACTGTTGTAAGTACCTAAAAGGGAACCTACTTATTACATATTAAAAGAGCTACAGCGTTCATTATACACGCGGAGGCATTTATTCTCATGTTGCGTAGCTGTTAACCTGCATGTTTGGTGTGTTCTATAATTTTCAGACAATCAGTCAAGCTTTGGCAACGGCTCGCGAGCATTTTACACGATCACTTCTCAGATGAAGCATCTCAATGCTCGTGAAAAGAGATAAATTGACTTCATTCTTTAGAAGTGTTTGTCCCCAAAAATTTTAGCTGGTTTTTCCTCGGGATGGAAATATTGTCCATCCTTTTAAGTCGATTCATGTTTTAAAGTTCATATAGATTATCTTATTTCTATTAGTTTTAAGCCTTTTACTCCAAATGCAGTAGGCCAACCAATTGTGATAGAGGTTTTGACAATTTTAAAATTTTTGTGCTCGTTACTGTGCGGTCCAGGATTTTCTTTTCCGTTTCTTAGTTCTTGTGATAGAACCATGCTACATTGCTACGTAATGCCAACTGATGATTCTGTTTGTCCATAAAACAATACAGTTGAATTTATTGTGTTGTTTATAGACAAGCGAATCGATTTGATCCCAAAATGATAAATAAATTAAATAAAATGCATGACTTAGCGTTGAAATCAAGATAAATAGCAGATAGCTTGGTTCCGGGAGCACAGGCTTCCGAAGGCAACAATAAGTATAACGTTAGACAGAAAATAAAGTATTATTTAGCTTGGGAACAATGTGTAGCATGAGTTTGTCACAATTTTCTAATGTTACAATGGTTGTTGAAGCCACTATTTATATTTATACCTAGAGAACAAGGTTCTTGGATTAAGCCATTCTTAAATGATAATAATGGGGGGCATTGATGAATATGTAACGACAGGTCTTGGAATGCCAAAATTCTCTGTAACGGCTGCATATTTAATACTGAGGAATATTCTTCATTGAATATCATCTGGCGACAAATACTCGTTTGCTCTCGTCGATATGTTCCCTTCGCGATGTACCCGGTGTCAACCGAAGCTGTTGTCCTCGGTCTTGGTTTCCACTTGCTTCATCTTCCGTCTGCCCTTGGGTTCCACGTGTCATTTTGTCATTTGAGCAATTAATATGAATCGATTTTACCCTATATAGATTCGTCTTGCCTAACACAAGCCTAGTTGGAAAAATGGCGAATTGATAAGAAAATAGATCTTGGACTTAACTCAACCGCAAAAATTAACTTCATGATTGTAAAGATCATATAAGAAGTACAAATTTTCTTTCTCAGCCGATATGGAACTCAACACACCCCTCACTCCCCGCCCCGCGAATGTTCAATACTAGACATCTAAAGCGTGGTCAATATAAGGTGGTAAGAAACAAATTGCCATTCCACCGTAGGACTACTAACACAAATAATAATGAGTGATATTTGCTTCCGTGGATATGTATCATGGCTTTGTACACACCACCCATCATACCTTGCGTAATTGTTCCTCCCGAATCATTAGTCCAATGATTACCCAAACTTCTAAGGTTTTTGGTAGTCTTATTGGGCATGCTAATGCAGTTTAGCTTCATTATACATGTCCTTGATCGCCTCAGTACATGCTATAGATATACTTTTAGCCTAAAAATATTTTCATAAAAGCTCTCTTGGGACCTTATTATATGTTTTATCTAAGTCAATAAATATCATAGGTAAGTCTCTCTTTCTCTCTCTATACCGCTCCGCCAATCTCCTGACAATATGAATGACTTTCGTGGTAGATTATCCTGGCATGAATTTGAACTGGTTTTCGAAAATGGACACACTCTTTATCACCCCATTTCTATCCCTCTCCCAAACTTTAATAGTGTAGCTTAAAGGAGCGCAAAAAACATAATAGGCTGCTATTCTAGACTAGCTTCGTTTCTTCAAGCTCCACTCTCATTTCAAGCTAACACGCACACAAGCAAGAAAACAAACGCATTGAGACGCTTCTTTCTTTTTGGGCTCAAGAAAGGTGAGTACAGAGGGATTTTAAGAAAGGTAGGCCAGGAAATCACTAATACAACAATTCAAGTGAACTAGAGACATAACATAATTCTCCTAGTTATTGTCATTTCTTCTTCGTCAACGATCGTAGGGAAACTATGTAATCCCAGTAAATCTAAGCATGTACTATACTCTGTTAATATCAGTTCAATTTATGTGAACATATTTGATTGGGCACAAAATTTAAGAAAAAATGAAGGCTTTTGGAATTTGTGGTCCTAAACAAGTAAAAGCAGTCTAAAGTATTTGTGTGGTTATAAAAGTTTCTCATTAAGGGTAAAATTGAAAGTTTAAGCTAAATTGTTTCCAAATTTAGAAAGGGGTCATTCTTTTTTAAACAGACCAAAAAAAGAAATAGGTTCACATAAACTAAAACGAAGGGTGTATCTAGTTACCCTCAAAAAAAGGATTAATTAGAGACAGTCATGTATAAAACAATTTTTGATATGGTAAATGAAACAAGAAGCTGGAATAGCTCAGTTGGTTAGAGCGTGTGGCTGTTAACCACAAGGTCGGAGGTTCAAGCCCTCCTTCTAGCGTAAAAAAGACAAATAACATTTTGCTAAGAGCCTTCGTGCTTTTAATATAATATAGATTGGCAAATGTCATGTATTTATGTTGATTTAGCATAAATATTGTATGTAAGTACATAATTTAACTATAGAATTACAACACATATACTATATTAATCAGGCATAAAAAGTTTTTCTATTAAGGAAAAACATACTGTATTATTTAACCGAAAACAATAAGTATTGAAGTTGAAAACATGAAATATTCAAGCATATAAGAAAATTGCGTCTGAAAGATATTAACAAGAGCTGGAATAGCTCAGTTGGTTAGAGCGTGTGGCTGTTAACCACAAGGTCGGAGGTTCAAGCCCTCCTTCTAGCGATTACTAAATAAGTTTTAGACTTTTTGCTCGTATATTGCAGTATTATTGCCTTTTCTTTCAACCTATAATATACTTTTAGTTCCGTATTAACCATTCTATATTGTGCGATAATTTCATTTATAATAAAATTAACATAAAAATAACAAAATACGCACGAGCAATATCATTACTAAAGCACATAAATGATAAGAATATTCATTGCACTATCATTTGTTAGTTAATCATCTCTTGTTATCACTTTATATTTTCTTTAATCATACGTCGGTCCTCTTTGAGGTATATGGTCCACCGTAGTTCAAAACTGGAATGAGTTATCTATAGATAGAAAGGTGGAAAGGGATAAAGAAAAGATGAACGGGGTTGGTCAAGTCCTGTGATAAAATGTTCAAATAGGAGATCGATAGATCACTCCCCAGTGATATTGAATGTTTAGAAATCTACAAAATACGAATCTATTGTAGCCAAGCCAAAGACCATCAAAAAGTAAGGGAAGGGGCGGAAAAGTTCCAATAATGCTTGAACTATTAATTTCAAAGTTAAAAGAAAATGTTTAAATAAATCTTTCATGTTTAGAAAAGAAACGAAAAATCTAATTATCATTTATCTCACATTTTAATATGCCTCAATTTAAATTCTCCCAAAATTGTTACGTACTATCTTTCTTTGGATAACTAATAACAAATTATCCTAAATTTTGTTTCAGCTTCAGTTAAAGTACGCTAACAAATTTTTAATCACATGTAAATCATACAAGTGAGGTTGGACCTTAGAATACGAGGGGCAAAAAGAGAACATTGAATTCACAAAAGGTTATTAGGTAAGCAAGATTTCTACAAAAATGTCACCCATTTTTATTTTTATTTTGAGAGAGACAAAATGTCATTATTGTTATGCCGACCATCAGGTCGTGAGGTTTTCCCAAGGGATATTTTCTATTTACATTCCCGTCACCACTCCTGGTGTTTTAACTAGTCATTAATGGCCGGCTTAATTGGTACCGTTTTCGATATGTGTTGCGAACACTTTCATTTAGAGAGAGAGAGAGAGTCAATAATGAAATATAAGTTACAATAGTGAATAAATAACAAACCAGCAAAAAGATAATCACATCACATTGAATACATTATATGTCTTGAGTCAGTAACTATAGTTTCTTGAAAGACAAAATTGGTGACATGTAACAAGGAAAAAAAAAACAGGGAGGACCCTATTAGTTTATCCCACAACTAAGTTACTTGGGAACTTCTTTCACTTAGAAACCACATCCCACTATATATTTCCTACACAAAAATCAACTCTTTCTGATTGTTCACATGCTTCCCTTGGAAGGTGAAAGCCATTAATTTGATTGTGTACCACAAAACATCGACTTACTTCCAGTGGTTGTTCTAGAATTTAGATGTTGTGAGTTCTGAGTTGAGACGGTGGGTTCTGAAATGTATATCATATTCTACCTATATTTTTTTCCGCACATATATATAAAGTTTGACCCCAAATCATTGAGTTCAGCCGAACCAGCGAACCCATTGTTAGATCCGCGACAGTTTTACTTCATTCTGTCATGCATTGAGGGGCTAGAGTATTCCCCTCTGTTTTCTTCAGATGAAGCACTTGTACCACGGAAGCTCTTTGATGCAGGAGTAGTATTATGTTGAGGTTCATTGTTCGCCTTCCTTTGGCCTGCCTCGGCTAGTCGTCTAAGAAGATTCGTGACAGTAGGAAGGAACTTTGCGGATAAAGAGAGAAGTCCGGGAAGCTGTAAACACATGTATCAAGATCAGGTAACACAGAGATTGTTATTTTGAAAGGTCTCATCATTGTAATGGAAGAAATGAAGTGCAGCAATCACGCTTATGTCCCATCGGTTTGTATTGGTTCATGTATATACCCCTCTCGTCCAAGTCTAGACAGTTGACTCTAAAAATGTTGCAGAATAGAAAGGAAGGTACAAATGTGTTTCATCTTAGCGGACTAGATTAGGAAATAACTCCTGAAAGCCCACATAAAACATTCCCAAGATTATGATGAATCGAAACGTCATTGAAAGTTTACAACTTATTTGTGTTGGCAATTTTAGCTTTGCATGAACTTTTACAACAACAACCCATTATAGTCTCACAGGTGGGGTCTGGGGAGGATAATGTGTATGCAGACCTTACCCCTACCCTGGAGGGGGAGGCTGTTTCCGATAGACCCTCGGCTCAACAGCATTCTAGAACGTTACAAAAGAAAATAGTAGGAAGTGTCATACTTTAGGACAATGGAGGAAGTTTAACATCAAGATTTTATGAATGAGCAAAGACCAAGAGTTCGTACAGTTATTTGGTCAAATGCTTCTAATGCAACAAAACTGAAATTTTTGACAAATCATATTCAACACTTACAACGCCATTGCGGAATTCGCCCGAGATGTCCAGTTGCATCCAGAGGGCTTTCACTAGTAGAAAGGCAACAAATATGACTCCCAAATACAAAGGATTTCTGAAAAGAGTAAAAAACCAATGTGAGATATGTGATTACAGTGGATACATCCTATCATCAAGTGGATATAAAAGCCTCTATTCGTCAAACTAAGGGGTATCATGACTAACAACAACAACAACACACCCAGGAAAATCCCACTAGTGGGATCTGCCGATCTGGGCAGGGTAGGGGTAGAGTGCACGCAGACCGGAAGGTAGAGAGGTTGTTTCCCAAAGACCCTCGACTAGGGGGTATCATGACTAAGAGTATAAAAATTACTCCAAGAGAATGAAACAAAATGGATAGAGAAACGTTTACCCAATTCTAACAAGAAATTGAGAGGTGGTCATAAGTAAAGAAGGTTGGGTTATGACCTGCTATTGAACATATAGTTGACTCAACTCATGTTTACCCAAACAAATTTTAAACGAGTTGGTCGCAGCCATAATTTTAAAACCGGTTTTGACTCGCGCAATCCGAACCCACTCATGATCCATAAGTAGGAAATGGTACCTCAACAGTGTCATGAATTCATTGAACCCCAGAATAAGCAACGCGACAACTGCCCATGGAGGTGGCAGCCAATTGTTATTTCTCCGGCTAGCCTCCTGAAGTTAAAAAAAACGGATGGTCAGAAGCTAACAAAGGAGTCTACAAATATTACAACCGTGAAGAGAAATTTTTTATCCTGATGAATATATCAAATAGAGATGTCATGGCAGATGTTAAGAAAAACTACTATGTTAACTCAGAGAATCGCTGGAATCAAATTATAAAGTAGCAGTGTAACGTGAATCACACTTTTATATCTGTCTGATTCAAATGTACTGAAAAGTGTTGTCAAAGGCGAAAATCATAAAAGAAGAACCAAGGTTGATTGGGACTTTAAGTGCAAAGTGCAATTAGCGTGTGAGCTTTAGTTAAAAGGTACAAAATTAATAATAATATAAAATATTACTATATGTATGTGCCTTGGTAAAAATTAAATATACAAGGAAAGAAGTCCTAAAAAGCACAAAGTTATGTGCAAGATGTAAGATAACGTGCCTGAGCAGCAATGGCTTGTGTAACAATGTATTCAGTCTCAGTGTTAAATTGCCTCCACAACGACTTGCATTGGATAGGTGTGATTAAGGTTTTTGATGCAGAGACCTGCAATAAAGAGTTAACCAGAAAAGATGATAGATATGATAGGTCAAATATACAACAACAACAACAACAAAAACAAACCCAGTGTAATCCCACAAGTGGGGTCTGGATGCAACTTTCTGATCTTGCAAGTCTAATTACCAAAATGAGAAAGGTAAATAAATGCAAAAGTTAGACCAAGCGGAAAGGTTACATAGAAGGGCGTATATAGTACTGCACTGATAAAAAGTGATAACTTTGTTGATGGTTCAATAAATATTCACATTGTATGAACTCTACGAAATCACTTTGGCCAGTACTTGAATGCTTCTCCTTTTTCTTTGACAGTGCTTCTCTTCTTGTAATTAACTTCTAAGACAAACCATCTAATCGACTAAGCGAGTTACCTCATTCCAAGTGCTAGAGGCCAGAGGATCAAGAGATGCAATGCCTTTTTTGGTTGAAGCACCTCCATCCGAAAGAGCAACAGTGAGTGTATTCTCTATGCTATCACGTTCATCTTCCAAACGAATTGCAGCCATAACTGACAGGAGCTTCAGAGACTGAGGAGCGCATTAAAAGAACAGAGATTTATGTGATATTCGAACTTTAAACAGACAGCCAAGAAAGAAAAATTAATTCAGTCAGTCATACAGCTGATCTGGCAGTTTTCGTAATAGCTCGAATATTTTCCTTTCCAGTCCAAACTCGTGGCATTGAATCAGAATCATAGCTAAATAACATTGAAAACCTGTCAATGATTTTTAGGTCAGTAGCATTATATATCGAAAATATTCCCATGTCAGAACTTCTGAACAAGATAACCAATATCACTACCTGTCCTTCATACGAATCAAAACCCTTCCAGCCTCTTCCTTCGCCTTTGCTTCAACCACTCCGCGTGCATAATCCTTCAATCTCAAAACCATATTTTCCCTTGTTTGTTCATCCATTTCAAAACCAGAAAGTGCAGCCGAAAACCCAGAGAGTGATGCGTCAGTCTCACGCTGAAGCAGTTTTCTTATTGCTGGCCATGTATCATCAGCAGCTCCATCTAAAAGACCCTCCACAGGTCCAGCTAAAGCATCATTTAATTTGGTCTAGACAAAAACTCGAGAAACTTCAGTGCCAGTGTAACTACATTTAAAGATACGATCAATCTCAAAATATCCAATTATAACAAGGAAAAATCTATTGACATTATAAATGTTGTAAGAGCCGTTCAGCTGTCAGGTGAACAAGTTTCGTCATATTGAACTTTTATTCCAGCAAATGCCAGATTACTTGGATCTCAAAATCCTAGTATCTAACACTAGCCAATAATAAAACCAAGTTTCAATAATTTCTGATACTTACTGCAAAAGGACTAAAATATATAGGTCATTAAACTTCGTACCTCGTAAAGAGTAGTAACTTCAGCCAGCTTGGCAGTACGAATTTCAGCAATATGAGCATCTACATCACGCTTGAGCTTATCCCTAACTCTGGATGAGTCCCATTTTGCTTGATCAATAACAGCATCTGCAAAATAATGTATCAGCCTACAAGTTTCAAAGAGCAATCTGCTGGGACTAAGTTCAACATTTCACGCTCAGCACAATTTATCAGTCACTAATGCTTTGTCTTACTCCACTTTGTTGACGCAATTGTTGGGTGTGTAGGAACAATGTCCCACATGAAAAGTAGAAAAGAAAAATAAGCTACTTATAAGGAGTTGGATACTTTTAATGGTGTGAGGCATTTTGGAAAAAAACTGTGTAGTCTTGGCCCAAAGAGGATAATATCACACCATGTTAAGAGTATCTTTGGGCCGTTTTTAGCCCAACAGCAATGTTCAGCAAGATCTTTAGAAGAAAAATTGTATGAACACTATTCGCTAAAGATTTGTCAGTTTTGCAAGTTTATCATATAGCAAACAGCAGCTGTATTTTTATACTACACACCCCTCGTAAACATGATCAGTACTGATAGATAATATGATCTTGTCTCGCGAATAGACTAAATCGAGTGGGGCTACAGAATGGAAGATTATATCCTGTACCTGCGCATTCCTCATCAAACTGGGACATAAAAGACACAGTGCACTCATGAGCGGCCATTGCAAACCCTATACCTCCCTTCAGTTCCTTATCAAATGCTTCTTTGAATCTTTCCAAAGTATCAGATCGTATGCGTCCCAGCATAGATTGGTAGGCTGGTTGGACAAGCTATAACAGAAAAAGGAATGAATAACAAGGTTAGTTAAAGAAAGTATCTTTCCTTGGTTAGAAAACACGCCCAGCTCAGAGGGGACATGATGTTTGCAGCTAGTTGATACATCGTTCCAAGGGACAAACTCCAGTATCAATTTACAACCACCACCACTACATAACTTAAACACATCAGTAGAAAGTACATGTACTATCGAAGTCTGTCATCAGGATTTCTTAGCTTAGTCTCTAAATTTAGTATATTAATAACAAAGAAATTCTCTCCATTTCAGACATTCATATCAACACAGTGACATTTGAATGCAGAAATGACAAAAAATTGTTAGAAATGCAGATGAAACTCATGGAAGAGTTTTTAAAACTTTGATGTGAAGTTTTCTCTATCAAACTAACTATCTACTATTGTTTTGCTATGTTTTCCACTTCTATAACACATTAGTCAAAATAATTATCTTAAACGTGCCTAGTCAAACACCTTCATATAAACGCAATGTAGGTAGTATAAATTTTCTAGTGGGGAGAGAAAATGAAATGACATCAGAAGTTCAGGGAGTAACTACTAAATTGGCAGTGAATTCGTTGGGTCTAGGAAGTCCTAGTAGCTGTCATCAATCGAAAGGAATCCACCAAGTTTTATTGGTCAAATAATCAAAAGTCGAAAGGTGAGTTCAGTGCATATACAATGATAGGTGTACACGGGGAAACAAGTTTAGGGGAGAGCATTGTCTAGCTAACTTACCTGAAGCAATTTCTCTTCCAACTGCTTTCGTTTTGTAGATCTCACTCCTTCATCAAAGAATGTAGCCTCTGCATCATATCTGAAAAGAAGAAAATCTTATAGCCCTGGTGAATATGGGCTTATTATCGACAATATGCATACAAGTTCATAACATGTATTACAAGGAAGAAGAGCATAGAATTATGCCTATGTGAAGATGAATTCTGCAGAATCCAACTTTGCTTAATAGACTTAAAAAACATCAGCATATAGATATCTTCACTACAGATATAAAGAAACTCCTCTGAAACGTCATTTGGCATCTGAAATGTCGTACAGCTACTTTGGAGTGTATACGAAAGAAGGAGAAAGTTGAGCAAAATTGTATAGATGTATGAAAAGATTTATCCATACAGCTATAAAGCATGCATACTATAATGTATGAGATAGGTGTTCTTACTCTGATAAACAAGTGTTCAAAATTGAGCTAAGCTTCTTCCCGAAGCCACCCACAGGATGAGATTGCACTGCCTCTTTTAATTGACACCACTCCTACAACAAAAGATAAATCATTACCTATAATTAAAAACCGATGTTCAAAAATGGTCAATAAAAACGAAAAATGTGTAATACTAAAAAATTTAATAAAATGCAAGTACCTCATTTGCAGTGAAAGAGTCATATTTTTCATGGGCAATTTCTTCACAGCGTACGGTAGCTACCATAACCTGCACTTGGATTACAACAAGCACATCAATGAGGATATAATTGATCAACTGAAACTTCACTTGAGCAGTTCCAGGGACGCAACCTTATGGGCAGGGAGGTCAAGGTCCCTGTTCTCCTTTATAACCTCCCACATATGCTGTGCACTAAACGAAAAACCAGAAGCAGGAACAACTCCCCGCCTATCTCCAGCAAGACCCCCAGGTGCAATAGAATGAAAGAATCGCTGTCTTAGACTAGCCACCTTTACAAGGATAACAAGCATAAACATAATTTGAACCCAAAGCTCACTAAACAGAAGAGTTGATTATTTGAGTATGTCGGAAAACACTATATGTCAAAGTAAACAGATTTAAAATAATAAAAGAGAGAGAGAGAGAGAGAGAGAGAGATGGAAAGGGAAAATAAAACGATGAAGGAGATTCCAGTAATTGATTTGTCTCTACCTGCTCTTTAAATTGCTCTTCCTTCTCTTCATAACTAGAAAGTGCAACAACCTCAACCTGGACACATATCGATCAATATCATCACATGCATATGCATTAGAGAAAACCAAATAATAAGAAGGCTACAGAGATCTTAACTTAATAGACTTACATTAAAAAATTCACTTAAAGGTGTTTCCTCATGAGCTTGCGGCTTTGGGACGGAATCCCATATCTACAGTCAAAGGGAAGCGAATAAGAACCAATAATTGAGTCTATAATAATATGTATAAAATGAAGAAACATGCATATGTTACCTTCTGAATGTCTTCCCTTAAAACAGGCTCCAAATTTTCAAGTGGAGTCTAACAAATATTATAGGAAATTCAAAAAGTTAGGCAATCTTTTCGACAAGATCTGCAGGTATAATCAAATGTGGGAATATCTTCAACTGGGAAACCACATATGAGAGAAGAAGGAACCTACCCTTGTTTTATCGCGTATAACAAACATCAATGTCGTTTTACGAGGGCTAAATAACCGCATCATAACCTATTAAGATTAAGCAGTTTAAAAGTAATACCGAATATTCAGACAAGATAACACTTTGTATTATACCTGAAAGACAGTTTTCAGAAGAGGCTTATTAGCAGCTTGCTCACGGCCAATATCATGACACCACCTGTACTTTAAATTTTATTAATAACTTGTCCCTTTGGATACTTTTTAAGGTTTCAATTTAGCTTAAGTACATGTAATTCACACACTAAAAGGGAACTTACATATTGATTAGCACTATATCAGAAACAGCAAGGGCAAATAGGGCACTTTGCTTCTCAAATGTAGTGTCATCCTAAACAAAACATCAAAATTGAATGAGGCAGGGAGCATTCAAGGAACATTGGTAGCAGGAAACTTGGTGATACAAATCAATTAGTGAAATTTGACAATTACAAACATCAGGGAAAGTGGAATGTAACAGATCTCATAGACAAGCAAATCACTGAAAGTTGTTCCAAAGTTATCTCAGTGAAGCATTGAGGAAGGCGGCAAAAATTAAGGAAGCTGAAGATTGTGGATACTAAATTGGAATAGGTCACTTTATAAGGAAAACTATTAGGATAAATTAAATTTAAAAAAGCATAAAACAAGGAAGAAAAAGGACATTGTCCATATTAGGATGCTGTTACATATGCAGCCACACAGAAAGGTACAATACTTCGGGAAAAACACATATGGTGCTTTATGTATAAACAGTCGAAGGCATTGAAACCAAGCAATGGGCGAAAAGGAGTACAGGAAAGTAAATCATCATTGTGAAAGTCATTTCAACGAACCTCTCCACGCTCTCTCCCATCGGTGCCCTCTAAATCCATAACAAGGGTGCACGGCTCAATCCCAACACATCGAGCCATCCAGATACCTTTTGTGGTTTGTGACCTGAAAAGAACATCAAGAATGCCTGCTTTCAATAGGATACACAGAATTGTTATAATAAGCTAAATCACTAATCCATACCTTCCTTTATAAGCATCCATCTCTCTAAAGTTAGTACCAAATAGATGATTTAACAGTGTACTTTTCCCTGGCATAATCTCAGTTAAACTGTGTTAGAAGTGCTAGCATGACGATAGGTAGAGCTCAAATGAAGCAGTAAGGGAATCCTGATATAGGGAGGGGAATGATAGTTGAGTCATTTAAGCATACAGAACAACAAGATAAATTTACGTTAGTACATTACAAACTGGAAAATGGATGATAGCAATTGAGTTTATCTGGAAAGAATTATTACCACTACTTTGTGGACCCATAATGGATACTATAGCATATGAAAGACCACATTCTACCAGTTTAACTTCCTTTATGAAATTTTCGACTCCAGCAACATTGAAGACCCCATCCCCATCAATGAGGTGTGTGGAACAACATCCATCATTTTTATCTGAAAGCATCGATCCACAATAAAGTCAGCAAGAGCCCAACTTCTAAAGGAGCCTTGGAAACAAATCAAATCCATAGGGTATCATAATTATTCATAGCAAGATAGAAAAGAGAAAAGAGTCCACATTTCATCCAAAAGCTGAAGGCCACAGAGTCAAGCTCTTAAGTAAGAAGGTACATCCATCCATAAATAGGAAAAAAGATTATGCTGTTCTTTATCAGTTCAAACAATGTACACACTGCACCACATTTTTACCACGAGAGAAGAAGTAAAGCAACCTAAGTAAGAACACGCAAGACTTATTAATACCTGCATAACTCTAACCAGCAACTAAAGGACCCGTTATTGGTTTACCACATAAAAAATATGTCTGGCATAAAACTCTGCATTGTCAATACAACGTTTAGTTCCCAACATAGAAATCTACATCTCTAAGGCAAAGTTTGGTTACCATTTTCCTTTGTAGCATAAGTACTACTCACATAAATTATGGGAAAATCTATATTGTGAGATAGAATGTGAAAGAATAAAAAGAAATGTGTCCGCAATACCTAAAGAAGAGCAGCTAAAATAACAAAAAAATAACCTTAAAAGTATCTATCAAAAAGAAATCCTTAAAAGTGTGACACTTACTTTAGTAAATAAAAACAATTTTTTTCTAAAAATAAAACATGACGATATTCTATATAGAAAAAGTTCTTAACAATTTTTATTTAAATTAGTTAAAGTAAAGCATGTACATGTTTACTAATTAATAAAACTAATCCTTCTGGTGTCACAGCCTGCATAACTATATTCGTATTACAATAAACAATGTAAGGCATAGCATGATAGCAATCCACATTTATCATCCCTATGTAACTAGTTTGCGAACCAAACTACCCCCGAAGCATATGGAGGTCATCTTTCCCTGTCTGGAATATAATAATAAAAAGCAAAAAAAACCACCAAGAATTAATCATTCCTTAAAGTAGTTTATCCTAAGCATTCAAACAGTCAGATGTGAAAACATGCACAACAAGAAAAGCATTTACATTAACTAAATCACCATAATTAAGGTATTTCATAACTGCAGCCCCTGTCTTAGGCAAGTTTCACAAAAAGAAAATCGACAATTGAAGGAAACTCACTAACCCTGACAAAATCAACATCAAATTGACACAAATCAATCATCCAAAATACCAAGCAATAAATAAAAATTTAATCTTCATAGTTACAACACATAGGCCAGAAAAAAGGGGCCAACCCGCGGGAAGAACATGATAATAACACAAGAACAATTAACTAGCATTGGATTACATATACAGAGCAATGACAAGGTCGAATTAATGGGATTGGTATTAAAAGCTAAATGAGGGGTTCCAGATAACAACAACAGCAACAACAACAACAAAAAACTCAGTGTAATCCCATAAATGGGGTCTGGGAAGGTAGTGTGTACGCATACCTTAGCCTTACCTAAAGAGTATGTTTCCGATAGACCATCGGCTCAAGAAACAGTGGAAATAAAGCAACCAAGCAACAAACAATAGTAACAAGAATGTAATATCATAACAGACGCGAATAACACAGCATGTAATAATAAAGAACCATGAACAAGAAATGGATCATAGCATAAAAATAAAAACTAAAATTAAAAAGTTGAAGGCATACCCATTCGTGAAAAATCAAAGCTTGATCAATGCTTGTGGATTGGAATGTAGAATTAAATATATGATCGAAGCCAGTGTTGCTGTGCGATTTCTATAGACGAAAGAACTAATGCAATATTTACATTAAACAAGTTATTTTAACTTTTAGCATTCACAATTTGCATGTAACGAACCAGGTGAAAAACTGGGGGAAAAAAACAGATAATCTTATGAATAGGACGTACATGGATCGGATCCCATGTCGTTTTATGAAAATCTTCCCCTTTTCCATCGGATGTTCCTACAAAGGGACACGCCAAATGTTCAAAATTAGTTAAAGAAATTTACTTCATGTACGGAGAATTTTTGTCAACCTGCCTAATTATGTTAAATTATTGTAAATTTGATTATTAACCGGATACTTATGGAGTAAGTTTCACCGATACAAATATCAGATAACTTTGGTTATTATATATGTATAATTTAAGAATTCGTTATCACAGTTTTATTGTGATAGCTAGATTATGACATATGACCATATGATACCTATTAGGTGCGGGTTTAGACGAATGCTCACTCATTTGTGCTTTAAACATTATATATATGCAAGAAATTTATTATATATATATATATATATATATATATATTCTTTCTAAAGTATTGTTTACTAAATTGTGAGGTTTAAATTGTACATTACCCAACACTGTCTGTTTGTATAAGTCTGTACTGATTGTCTGGATACCATTGTCCTTGTCTGAGATCTTTGTTGGCCTCATGCCGTAGAAAATAGAGTAGGGTTATTTGTTAGCCTACTTAATTGATCTGCCAGATTATTATTTTTTCTTGTTTATGATGCATTTGGTACATCCTGAGTCTACCAACGCTAAAGTTTCTATTTCATCATGATTACATTCTTCTATTATNCTCTATATATATATATATATATATATATATATATATATATATATATATATATACGGTTCGGTGGCAAATTCAAATCACATAAACCCATAAATTTCAACTACAAGCTCCGTCGCATATCACTAATCAAGATTAGTGGTCCTTCTGTTGGTGAAAAAACAATTATATTTGTTTTAGCATCAAACAAATGACTATAAATACACATCTTTTAATGTTATAGCGATTCCTTTTATAAATATCATCTTCATATTTGCCTTATTTTTTATGGATGAGCGCCTCATCTAGCCATGCGTAATAACTTACAACTAAGAAACTGTGAACATATGATGTCATACTTTGGTCATGGGTCACATTGCAAGACAACTGCAAATGTTACTAAATGTCGATATAAAACTGGGCCGACAAGGCTGTCATAATTATTACAGCTGACGAATCAACCAAATATACATACAAGGCCTGCAAACCCAACATACTGCACTAACTGACAAGATATGTCTACAAGCCTCTACTGATGGATATACTGTGATCGAAACATCTCCCCGACCTACTCATAACATATAGACATATACAGTGGCGGAGGCAGGATCTCCATGAAGGGGGTTAAAAAAAAATTGTAGCTAGTGGGAATTGAACATATGACCTTATCAAGGTTTTGAACCCCCTTGACCACTAAACTACACTTCTGAGTTGTGTTAAGCAGGTTCAAAACTTAATATATAGAGGTAAAAATAAAAAATTTGCCTTATATATACAGTGTAATTTTTCGGTGAAAGGGGTACGGATGAACCCCTTCCGCCCCCTAAATCCGGCCCTGGACATATATATATACAAGATGTACGTAAGGCTCTAGACCCGGCAACTCCGAAAGGTATGGAGCTTACTGATTAAGCTGAACTCGGGCAACACTTAATGAGGAGGCCTACATGTCTGTCTGTCTGAACCTGCACGCATGAAATGCAACGCCCCCAGAAAAGGGACGTCAGTACGAAATAATGTACCGAGTATGTAAGGCAATATAACTGCAAGTAGCTGGAAGTCAAAGATAATCAGAAGATATGCTTACCTGCTGATACTGACCAACTGGGCTCGCTCATAGGCGCTCGGCCACAATAGGCTCGGTATATAACTTACCATCTGATCATAGGTTGCCCAATAGGGGCCTGCCCATCGATTATAGCTCGATGGTAATGAAAATACTGTAATACTGTGTATATATACTCTCTGCTCTTTTGACTGGAAGAAGGAAATACTCAATTGAATATGAAGTCCCGATAAGGAGAATATTGTAGCTTACAAAACTAGAAAAATATACGTAGATTCCGGGACATGAATTTTTCTTTATGTCTCGTTATCAAACTTGTGTAATTACGAGATCATGCAAAATGAAGGAAGAGCTTAGCCTTAACATACCTGAGTCGAGACTCTTGACAATCCTCTAACACACGTTAGTTGCGACAAAACACAGAACAAGTTGTATGAAAAACTCGAAGCAATAACTTTGCTTATGCAAAGATCATCTTGGCTAAAAAATTTCCTTAAGTGATTAGAATTAACGTAACTTTGAAATGGGAAGCTTGAATGAATCTCTTAGAAATGATGTTTTACTAAGGTATGGAAAGTTTTGTTGAATTTCTAAGAGATTAGAATTGTCATTCCTAACAGAAGCTTTTAGAGGGATTACGTTACTGTAGTTTATGAAAAGTGTTCGTGAGAATGAAATGTATTGAAAGCTTATAAGAATGGCTAAGCTTCATCCGTAAGCTTTTTTTTGGGCAAATTTATGCACTTTTCTCTTAGTTATACATAATCATCCTTATAAGACACCAACTCCTCTATACATGCCGCTTGGTATGTAAGTGAATAGTCATCATGTGGGCTTTATATGGCTGCCACATCATGCTTAAGAATTATCCAAATCATTATAAATTATCAATTTCTTTAATTAACTTGGTAATTTTTTACTAATTCAATAATTAACCAATTATCCACGTAATTAAGAATTATCTCAAATTACTTAAATTACTACTCCTTTTTAGTACACTTTATACATCATATTGACATGGTCATATGGTACCTTGTATGGTACTAGTCTATAAATATCGGGTATTAACGCTCAGCCCGTATTTTATCCCAACATGCCAAACTTGGACGAAAATTTATTTTCTTTGACTTGCTTCCCCTCTCACTTTTACGAACTTACTCATCACTTGTTTGAAATAGCATAATCCTTATAATCTCCAAATAATATTTTTCTTGGACTGATGTCAATTACTTTACGACAAATTCAACGTAGAATACTACAGGGTGAACATCGTCGTAATTTAATACTGCGAAGCGTACATCATCATAATGTAATACTGCGAGGTGTAATATCATCGTAATATTGTGGAGCGTAACATCATTCCCCCCTTTGGAACATTCGTCCTCGAATGTTGATTGATGCTCTTATCATTTTCATAACTTATAGCTCTTGTGAATACCTTAATACTCTCCCTCCCATTTAGGCCTCTTTCCCACGCCATGACTTGTGATCGAATTCCTTCCAATCTCGTAATTGTTGCTACCTTCTATCATGCAACCTTTATGATACTGACTTTGTAAGTGTGCCTATGCGACTCTTATCTCCTTTTTCCTCCATCTTTTAGCCAATCTCTAGGCCTTACTTTGTAAACATATACAAGGCTTAATAGGATGCCTCTCTGGGCATCTATAGGTGTACTGAAGTTCTTCGCTCGGTACTTTGTAGAACTTGTGAATATGGCTATATCTTATTTCATAGACCTGGTTATCCATTCGTATGACCTTACTGCATTTACGTAGGTCATACTGCACCATAATTCTTACTTCAATTGAACGTTACTGAGGTATGAATCTCAGTTCTTTAATGCTCCTTCATCATCGTTCGTCTTAAGAATGATGGCCTAATCTCATGGCATACATTGTAACTTGTATCTGTCCATTGTTGATTCACCTCAATGTCAATCTACAATCCACCACTTGAAGACTTGAAACTTCTTACGTAATACATTGTCGGTAGGGCTTACGTTGTATTGAGGAATATTTGAAGTGATTTCCAAAATCGTATTTCATAGTATCTCAATGTGATTCACCTTATGGGTGGGGGTATCCTAACCTCGTGACGTCCGCGAAATCTTTTCTCCTTCTCTTTTTTTTTCAAATCATTATTCAAACGAAGGCCCAAACATCATCCTTTATCTGTCACAATTACACCCTCATTTTATTACCAGGTCTAGCGTTCCATTTCTTCTAAATGCTACTAGTCTTAGACTCCTTTGAGCTCATTCGGGCTATACTGAGCTTTATATAATTTATAGAACCCATTAACTCTCTCTCATTTTCGTGGGCTTAATCCCGAGGGCTTATTCATTCTTGTCACCTTCTCACTTGCCCTTTCTTATCCTTACTCCTGTCTTCCTACAACCTTGTCGCTCTACCATACTTTAGCTTGTGACCCATACATATCCATTTATACTACTCGCAGCCCTCCTTCAACCTCCTTGCACCATAGATTTCCTTATGTTATTCTGGAACGTCAAGTAAAACATCACATCATCTCTAACTCTACTTTATTCGCTTAGTAGACCTCTTGGTACCTAGAAACCATGGGCTATAGGATATGCCACTGACGATGCCGCTATCATTTTTGGATATTGAATCCTCGCGCTTCTAGTCTTCTATCCGAAGTATGGACTATTCACAACCTTTTGCATTTGAGTATCTCGTACGTTGTTCACCTTTATCTTACTTACTTTAAAGTCTCGCATCAAATCTTCTATCTCATTCATGACCTTCCTTCCGTATAGGTAGAATTCACATCCACAACTTGAACTTCTATTATAATACTTGCACCTTTTTACATGATTCGTTGAGAGCTTTATACTGACTTCTTATGAGGCTGGTATTCTTCTAACTGGACGAGTGAATCTGCAATGTTCTCAATCACTATGTCCATAATTTTCTAGGTTCAATAATCAAACTCCTAATTTACTTAGTTGATGCAACTCTTTAGTTTCCTCTTTCCTCTGATCAACCTTTATGTAGGCTTAAGCTATCTTCCGATCTGCGGCTTATGGTGTTTGTTATTTCTTTTAGCCTTTCATGGCGCTATGGAATATGCAGGATACAATCCTTTAACAGTTTAATCCTTCGTCTATGACCTAGGCCCAATTCTTTCTTTTAACGTATACCAGAATGCATATGCTGATAGAAAATAACAAGTATTCAATAAAATAATTGAGATGTGTGTAAATTGGCATTAACACTACGTTATCCGGAAAAAAAGAGTGATCTTTTTATAAGTGAAATTTTTCAAAAGGTTTTTGATTGCATCATTCAAAATTTAATTCAATAAATAATGGATCTGCTCCTCAATCTTTTTCACTTATATATGTAGTTATCTGACACACACCACGCTAGGATATAAAGATAATGTATTTAAATCATAAGAGTTTTATTAAAAATCAAGGAGCCAATGTTGGAGTTGGATTGCAATTTATAACCCTTATACGAGTTTGAAAACTAAATGTGGTTTTTTGGACCCAAATGACCGAAATTAGTGGAAAAAATATTGTGACCAAACTACATATAGCGCCCTTTTAAAGAGCATTATACCTTAACGTCCATTTTGCCCGTTAAGGCATAGCGCCCTTTAAAAGGTCGCTATATTTGAAGTTGATTAGTCATACAGGTATAGCGTCTTAATAAACGGCGCTATATGTATAGCGCCTCAATAAACGGTGTTATACCTCTTCATAAGGTCGTCCCCTTTCCTTCCCCCACGTTACAGAATAGAACCCCCCCCCCCCATTTTTAATTCAAAAAATCAGCGATCCCATCTCCCCTCCCCCTTAACGACCAAAAAACTTGAGTGGACCCCACCCGTCCCACAAAAAGTAAAGATATCCTAACTAAGGCCTTCTCTCGTTGTGGGTTGCTCGTTTCGGATTCAAATCTTCAACTTTCCAAAAAACTTAAATCGAGGAATTTCGATTTAGTTTTTGTCGAAACTCGTATAGAAAAATGCATATTAGTTGTATTAATGTTGTGTTCTATGTTATTTTGTATTTTTTTTTTTGCAATTTAACTGGTATGTTATTTTTATCCAGACTAAGATATTAATGTGCTAAAAAAATATGTAAAGTAGAGAAATCATTATTATTTGTTAAAAAATATTAATAAGTTATTTTTTACTGTTGTATATGTATTTTAGTGAACGTTTTTTGATTAAATGTATTTGTTATTTTTATCTGATTTAGATTATTTATTTGCTTAAAGACTAGTAATATAGTGCCCTTTTAGCATAGTAAAATTTAGTGCCTTTTAGCGTAGTATCCATGTAGTTATTGAAATTAATCATTTAAGTATCTCTTATACCCAAAAATACGTCAAAATAGCTGATAGATCAAACACAAACTCTGTCCAATTCTAGTCAACGATCGTAAGAAAATAACATGAGAAAACAATAATATTTTCCGGATATCTTGGTGCTACTGGGCCTCAATATTGAGCCTGGAACCCATATGTGAATATTTAATAATTAAATCTTGTATAATTATAAAAATTAATTATTTAATCTTATTATAGTCAAAAATAAGTGAGTAACAAACAAACATATAAAATAAAACATGTAAAATAATAAAACTAACATATAAATAATAAAACTAACACATACAAGAATTCAGGATATTTCGGTGCTATTGGGCCTCAAATATCGAGTTTGGAACCCATATGTGAATACTTAAAAATTAAATTTTGTATAATTATAAAAATTAATTATTTAATTTTATTATAGTAAAAAATAAGTGAGTAACAAAAAAACTTATAAAATAATAAAACTAATATGTAAAATAATAAAACTAACAAATATAAGAATTCATGATTTCTTGGTGCTACTCGGCCTCAAATATCGAGCCCGGAACCCATATATGAATACTTAATAATTAAATCTTGTATAATTATAAAAATTAATTATTTAATTTACAAACAAACATATGAAATAATAAAACTAACATGTAATTAATATTGTTTAATTTACAGTAGACGACATGGAGGTTCCGCCTATGCATCCCAGACCTTCCATCGATGAGCTATTGTCGTTACAGGGCAATTATAGGTCCTCCCACATATGGGATGGAAAGTTACTGGCCCAGACTCTCCGCGTCAGGAGAGTGGACGACATGTGGGACTTTCTGAAGGGTCGCGTTACCCATCCCCATGTAGTCATATGCCTGCAGGATACGAGCCTCTATAGGATTTTGGAGATCGGGCGGCTGTAGCTCGATTGGTCTTTGATCACGACCCTGATAGAGCGGTGGCAATCGGAGACGCACACATTCCACTTGCCCATTGGTGAGGCCACCATCACACTGCAGGACGTGGAGGTTATATATGGGCTGCTTGTTGATGGACACCTCGTTGCTCTGTCGCCGGCCATGAGAGAGCTGACAGGTGGGCAGTACTTGGACATGTTGCAGCAACTCATTGGTTTCCGGCCACAGGAGGAGAATGCACTGGCTGGGTCCAGTCGTCTACAGTTGACGACTATCTGAGACCATTTGGAGGTATTTCACCCTAACATCACAGGTGATACACTGGAGCTGCATATTCAACGGTACAGGAGGTTGCTGCTACTCCTTATGTTTGGAGGGTCTTGTTCCTGAACATTTCGGGGAACCTAGCCAGCTTGAGATTTCTTCATCATCTTGAACGGCTAGATGATTTACCCCAGTATCACTGGGGTGTTGCTGTTCTTGCCTACTTTTACAGGCAGATGTGTCGTGCGAGCATGGGCACCCACTGTGACGTTGCTGGATTTTTTCCGATGCTACAGGTGAAAATATATTCGAATACTCTATTCATTATAACATACCCAGTAAAAATATATCTTAAATTTTACGTCCACTTTGTATGTTAGGTTTGGGCCTGGGAGCGGTTCCTGCAGTTACAGCCACCTCTACCACCTTTAGCTCCGGGTGTACCACCTTTGTTTCTCCCTCTAGCTAGGAGGTGGGTTCTCCGATGGGGATATGGATGAGAGTACGAGGATCGATATAATCTCCCCTTGTGCAGGGTTTTTTTGGATTTACTGGAGGGTGCACAGGTAAATGTATACCTAAAGCTTACTTGGTCTGGCTTCATATGTGTTGCGTAAACTCACGTTTTCTGTTGCTACTTAATAGTTCATCTGGAGGTCATACAGTGATGCGCTGATAGCTGGCTTGCTCGATTATTGCTCGGCCGACCGACTTATTTGGAGCTCTTCCGTCCCGTTGATGTGCCTTGATATTGTGGAGCATCATGCCACTGATAAGGTACTTCTCCAGTTTGGCCGTCCGCAACTTGTACCGCCACTGCCCACCTGGCAAACCACACATTTCCAACGGGATGATCGTTCCAGGGTAGACCAGATGTGGCATTGATAAAGGCGCATATCGATACTTGGGACCGGCGACTTGACCTGATTCTCCCCCCCCCCCCTTCACCGTGTCGGATGGATACTGAGCATGATTATATGGGCTAGTACCGCGGCGTTACCCGACTTTTCATTAGGAATCCCATTTATCGCGCTGGCGGTCGATACGTTCCATACGCTGGGAGGCACGAGGCACTGGTATGTTATTTGGTATTATTGCTTATAACTGTAACCTAGTGCCGTAATTTATATTTTACATGTTGTGCAGGCTATTGGCCTACATTTTTTCCACCAGTTGGTACTGCAGATGTAGCAGCATGCCGGATGAGCGCTTAGGACACGACCATGCTTATATGGTGCCAGAGCAGTACCATCGTGGGCCACCAGCTGCGCCAGAGCGTGGTCTACGTGCCAGGGGTGCCTCACGAGGTACGGCTGTCCCACGAGGTCGTGGGGGCCGGCGAGGAGGTTCTCCCCAGCAAGGGGGCGTTGAGGCACCTGTTGAGGATGTTGGAACTGATCAGTCGGGTGACCTCCATGAGCCAGACTACCATTATAGAAGCATGCCATCATTCAACCTTCAACTTCAGCTCACTCTAGGGACTTCGCAGGAGAACCCGTCAAATCCATTATTGATCACGGGAACGAGCATTACACGAGAGGATTGAGATCAGTACTTTCCAGGCCCATCGACCACTGCTGATGATCGGCCGACCCGAGATGTTGATAGTGGGCGTCAGCTGAGTTATGGCTCATCATCGAGGGGTGTTGGGGATCTTTCACAGGTGCAGGTATGTTTGTATTACTATTAAATTTATATTTGTTTTTATCTCATTGATTAGCCATAAATATGTTTATGTTTTTTCTTATTAAGGCTTCATCCTCACCCGTCACGGAGTCCACTTTGTGCGATACTGACCTGGCTGCGACGGATGATTATATTCAAGAGCCCGACGAGACCATAGTAAGACAATTTAAATTTTTGTGACTTAACACGTAAATTACTAATATATATTTTCGTATACTGAAATAACTTATTCTTCTGTAGGTTACTGCTGGACCGACGACGCCTTCTACCGAGCCTGCCAGCCCTACTGACGATCATGATGCAGCACATCCTGCGATAAAAAGGCGACGTGATGAGGATGATCCTAATAGCATAGCCGGGAGGGATGGGATGCGCCCTAAGCCAGCGACTGCATTTACTTTTTATCGTTATTTTATTACTACAACACAAACACAAACATAACAACTTAACATAATTTAAATTCAGTACAACTAATGAAAACACATGACACGAAAAGCATAAAGATAAAACACTACACTCAACACATACATGTCATTGTTTAGTCACTACCGCCTAGTATTCTCTGCTCCAACTAATTAAATTTCTCCAACAGCCTATTTTTTTCTTCTTCCGCCTCTTTTAGTTTCTCCTGCAATGCCACAATTTCTCGTTTCATTTCATATGCACAGTTCATATCCCAAATATACTGCAAAGATTTTTTGTAGCATTCCTGCTTAATGGGTTCATCCTACCATTTCCCAAAATTGCAAAAATTTCTGTCATTGCCTCCAAACCTGTTTACACACATCCAGTATTGTCGCGCCCCCTTTTTTCTTGTGTAATTGAGTTTTGACATTTCTGAGACAACTCCCTTCCTTTTGGGATATGATATGGGATTTGAAGAGTCGCCACCTAACGGACTAAGGTGCGTTAGGGCACCTAGAGTAATTAATTCATGAAACTAGTTTTCATCACCAGAGATCGGGTAAGGGCTCGAAATTACCTTGAGGGGAAGGTGTTAGGCACCCCTCGAGGTCCACAACGGTGGGACCCGACCGAACTTAATTAAGCGAACTAATCTTTAAAGGAAAATAAAGCAATTTAGATAATTATTATTTTAAAACAGGAATTAAAGGGGTCCTAAGTTTTTTAGCCTATAGGATCATTTCCATGCAATACTTGGTAACTTTCCCCAGGTTGGGGTGCTACACATAGTATTAACGCACGGTTCATCATCTCTTTTACTACCCAATTACTATCTTTCAGTTGTTACTTAAGCGTTCTAGTAGCTTCTAACTCGTGCCTTATGTGTGTACTACTCGTCCCTTTCATATGGTCCTGGAGGTGTTTAGGACCTCTATTTAAGGTAGTTCTAGACTGACCTAGGTTGCTTAAAATGAAAAATAAAAGAAATAGGCAACAAACAAAATTCAAATAGAATGTCACAGAAGAGCAACTAAAGGCTCATGTTAACCTCCAAAAATAGTCAACAAATGCACGCAGTTCAATCAGCAAATTTTATTAATTTAGGATCCTATAGGCAGGATATCTAGATGAGCAACAGAATGTAGAGAAGCAGTTTGTTTAAGGCAAGCATCGAGACCTATCAATTTGCCTACTGATTTTGATTATGTTTTGAATCTGGGAAAATTTCAAGCAGCAAGAGATCACAGTTTTATGCCCAGAATTCTAAATAAACCTACAGGTTTGCCTAAGTGATAACCAGAACAGAATCGTATAGGCATGGTATCTACAACTGTTAATTATAGACCTATAACAGACATGTTTTATCTCTTTAGATCCTATAGGCATGCTTTCTACTTTTGCGGAATTATTTAACTCTTATAGGCATGATTTCTAAGTGTTGAAACTGATTACAAGCATGATTTCTAAACTTACGACTGATTTACCCTATAGGCATGATATCTATTAGTTTAAATCCTATATACATGATTTCTAGGTTTTGAAATTGATTCCTTTTATTCATGTAGGCATGGTATCTATGTTGAAACTGATTTTTATTTCCTATAGGCATGATATCTATTAATCACATTGGGCAGAATTTTTAAAGCAAATTGCCAGGAAAGTTTATTATCTCAGACAAATAGAATCTTATATACATGACCACTAATGCACATTGAGATTGGAAATATGTGTAGATCCTAAGAACGTGGATTCTAATGCAGAATTACCAAAAAGACCTATAGACAGTGTCTCTAATATATATGGTCACAAACNAGTTTTGAACAAAGATATATAACCCCCCCCCTCCCCCCCCCCCAAGCTTTTACTAATAACCCCAGATCTGTTATTACAGAGACTATTACATTATTACAGCCCAATATGAATGAATTGCATAATACTATCCATTACACTATAGGGAGCCTTAGTAGGCCTAATATTAACCTGGAAACCAGGCCTTCAAGAAAAGCAAGTCTGAAGCATAATGGGATCCATCCCTGACACATAAAATTAGGTTTCTAATGTGTCAAAGTTATCAAGGGCCTCAGGGACCCCGGGAAATTCTCACACCAGAACCTCACTTAGAAAACAGTTCATAAATAGATTAGAAGACCAGCCCTAATGTGTCAGAGTTCAGATGAGTCTCAAGGACCCTAGGCAGTGCTCGCATTGGGGGTGATAGGAACCTAGATAACTAAGAGTAGCAATTTGAAAATAGTATATGAAGGGTAGGGGGACAGTTTTAGAAAACAATTTTATTTTTAAAAGCAAATAAGTTCAGACTACATGGTAGCAAACAGAGTTGGGCCAAGAAATAAACAGAGCGCATGGTCTAAACAGATTAGTATTTATTCAACTAAGTACTCATACCAGTATTCAAAGTGATTCACAAAGAGCAAGGGCACTTAAATTAACAGACAGAATTGGCTAGACATGCTTGCAGGACAGGGAACATACAACTGATTATACATGGTTTCACATTATTAAAGATAACCTAATTAGCTTTGTCACTAAGTGAAATCATATAAGCATGTATTAAACAGAAAACATGTTGAAGTTTGAAATAGCTAACCAGACAAACACATAGAACAGGATAGGGTAGTAGAAACTAGAGCATACTAGTTTCAGTGAGAGGTAAACATGCATCATAGATTAGGAAGAAGCATGCTAAGGTTGAAATAAACATGCATAACAGAACAAGATAACAAGAATTAAAATATAGTAGTCGAGGAAGAAACAGACAAGAATCATGTATCAAACAAACGCAGGTTGATGTTGAAATAAACTAATCACATAACATATAGAATAGAAATAGGTTAACAGAAGTTTAACACATACCAGTTAGGAAGAAAGTAAACAGGAATGTAGTGACAGTTTGGATCCAAAGAGTTTAGCCTTGACTTCCAGCCGGTTAAACAGTGCAGAAACTAGAGTGGCAGCAAAAAGAGAGTTTTTTGAGGAAAAATAGAGAGCTTTCTTAAGTTGTGAAGTGAAGAAAGTGCGAGAGTGTGTAAGTGTACATGTAAGTCTGTAAGCGTGAGCTTGTGTGTTAAAATCATAATAGTGAAAGGTTTTTATAGCATATAGTAGAGTAAAACCAAATAAGGTAAGATATGCAAAATCAATCAATCAATCAATCAATTAGGGTTAACAGGAGTCAATTAACAGTAAGTGTAACTTAAATTAAGGAGCATCTTTCACAGAATAAAACAGTAGATAAGATTGAGGCTAAATAAGGTAAGTAGTAAATCCAGAGATCACTTATAGATCGATTCTAGTAATCAAAGCACAGAAATCAGGCTAGCAAGAGAATTAAGGCAAGTAGTACCAATTAGGAATCGCGCATAAGGAAAGACTAGGTAAAAATCTGTCAAGGAGATATCAGTTTTAAAAGGAAAGCACAATTTTCGAACCCTAATTGAGCAAGTAAACAAGTTAATCACTTTAATTGACAGAGCCACAGTTAACGGGCAAAACATTATAACCAACAGTCAAATAATGAAAAACCCTAAGGTGTAAAGACATAGAGATGAAACTCAAGTAAAAGAAATCAGTCAAACAGTAAAGAAGAAAACCAGAGTTGAACATTTAAACGTTTTAAACATTTTTGCAGAAACCTCTTGAAAAATCGAAACCCTAGCTTTTAGGAAAAAATGTAGTCGGTTGAAAATAGTAGTAAAAACAGAAGAATCTTAAAGTAAAATACCAAACAAACTCAAACCGCTTCAGATCTAAAGAGGTCTGAACTGATTTGGCCAGAAATAGTTAGGTTTATACAAAACATAAATATAGGTGGAAAATCTTGTTTAAACTAGAGATTTGAAGCCATAAAAACACAAAAGTGATAACACTCATAGACATGGGGGAAAATACAGACAGATTAATCGATAACATGAGAGATTTGAACCAAATCTGGCTCGAGCTTCTTGAGATATTCTCAAGTAACATGAAAATTGAACAACCAGCAAAGATAGGAGGTCAGATAGGGCCTGAGATTGAAGAAAGAACCCATGAATCAAAAGGGGTTTCAGTGACGGCAGGTTAGAGAGGGTGAGAGAGAAGAGAGGAGGGAAGGGGTTTCAAGGCGGAAGATTTGGAAAAGTGAGTAGGGTTTAGGTCGTTTAGTTAATTAAAAATGGAAAGATTGTCTTGGACCGTTGATCTTCTGAGACCAAAGGCCAGGATTAAATCTGTGGTTGGGGCGGGTTATAAAAATTGGGTTATTGGGTTTGGGTTATGGGTATTGGGTAAGGTTAGGGTATTGGGCTGGGGTAGTTATTGGGCTAAGGTCCGAAAAATTAATAAAAGAGGCTATATGTTAAATACCCATTTAGTTTAATAAAATAATTTATAAAAATTATTAATAAATGATGAAAATGCTATTTATGTATGAAAATGATTTAAAATAATTACTTAATATTATAAAATATAAAAAGTTATTTTCGTGTAAAAATAAAGTAATTATGCACACATGGGCTATTATTACAAAGTTATTGCAATTATAACCTGAAGATGTAATATAATTATGCATAAAATAATTAAAGCTTAATATAAATATAATGATAAAAATTAAGCAATAAAATTATTATAGAATTATTTATGATGCAATTAGTAATTATTTAGATAATAAAATGATGGAACAAATTAATTAAAAATCTCTTAAAATCACAGAATTATGAAAAAATATTAATTGATGCTCATGCATTATTCTGAAAATACATATGCATTTTGAAAATATATATGGAAAAAATTGATATCAACAAGTATCTGCACCCAACATGACCATCAGACCAATATTCCTTCACCATAAAGCGTTCGCCACAATAGCACATTAATTGGTAATTGCGTCCAGATATTTGTTAATGCAAAAAAACCCTGCTTTTATGGAAAGTTTTGCTATTTGTTTGGTTAAGCGCAGATGATAACTAAAATGCTCTAGTTATTTATAGGCAAGGCAACACGCATAACGTAGTATTTAACTATGTTATGCTTCGCGTGTTAAAGATTCTTTCGGGTACAATACAACTTTTGCAGGCGAACAACTTTTCAGCTCGACAAGACAACACACATAACGTAATATTTAACCGTGATATGCTTCGCGTGTTAAAGATTCTTTCGGGTACACTACAACTTTTGCAGGCGGGCAACTTTTCAGGTCGACAATACAACACACATAACGTAGTATTTAACTGCGGTATCCTATTACATACGGGACTGGGACTAATATATATATATATATATATATATATTCACATAATTATCAACATCTTCCTCCTCCGACACTGTAGTTTTCTAATAATTTTAGCCTTCAATATAATGCTGGCAATATTGAAATTCGAAAGTCAACGTAATAAGTTTGGTTTCTTTAATCCAATACTATTTTTGATAACATGAACGGTAGGGAGAAATTCATTAATTTACTCCACTGATAATGTTAAATATCAATAAGATTTAACAGTAATGGAAAAATAATTTTATTTGATAAATTTTGCAACATAAACAAGAACATACACTTATTACAACCACATCACGGAAACAAAACACTACGTGTATCCTTGATAGTTTGGCACATTAGATGAACTTCCACTAGGAGCTGGATTACCACCGCCACCCAAACTAGCTGAAAGACATTTTCGACGGTCGTGTCGTGTTTGCGAGCATATACCACGTTTGGGCACATAAACGGTATCATCAACATCCATTTGGTTCTGTATACGCGTTCTTTTTTTCACCTATCACTGACGCAAAAACTCCTTGTTACACACCATTTTAAATGGTTCCGGCGGCCAATAATGCTCAGCACCCACTGGCTGCAACTGCCCACTATAGGTGTTTAAGTATGCAGCAACACTATATTGTTTATCAACGTAGTTGGTTGGCCCTAAACCTGTAAAGCACTTGATGGCATGTGAGCACGGCATATGGTAAATGGACCATTTCCTACAAGAGAATAACATTCTAGATTCATTTATAGTGTGTACATTATTCCTCCGGTTTTGATGGATAGTGCGAACTTCAAAAATATTTCGGTCGTGATCATACTGTAAAAATGAATGCCAATGTGCTTGCCGCCTGTATTTCTCAATTTTTTTCATTGGTAGTTGCATAAATTCAACAATTTTTTCCATCAATGACGTTGTATTTGTAGCCCTTTCAACAAACCTCTCTGCCATCTGCTTGAATGACATCCGACAGGAAATTCTCGTGCAGAATTCAATAACCCGTTGAAAGACTCTGAAACATTTATAGTCAGAATCCCCCATCTTCTGCCACCATCTGCATGCAAAGTCCACTTTTCAAGCTTATGTCGCATCAACCAACGATAGGCTGCCTCATCTTTGTGCCTGATAGATTCCATGTGCCTCCGAAATTTATGCTCTTGGTGATCTGTTGTAGCCATCCACATTAAATCATGCAAATCCTTATTGGGATGTGCCTTCTGGAAATTGGCCTTCATGTGCCTCACACAGTAATGGTGGTAGGCATACTGCCATGCAGGTAAATTCTCTACAGAACTTATAATACTACCATGTCGATCAGATATTAGACAAATACCTTAACGATGTTTGACATCATGCTCGTTCAAGTGGTTCAAAAATAGTGTCTACGTCTCTTGGCTTTCATTGTCACAAATAGAAAAAGCTAAAGAAAATATACTTCCATTAGCATCTACTGCAACGACGATCAACATCTTAATATCATACTTTCTATAGACATGAGTGTCGTCTATGGATATTACCAGCCGGCAATGCAGAAAACCATCAATTGCTGGTTTAAATGCCTAGAACACGTATTTGAATATATATTCTGGTATTCCCGGACTCCGCTCAAGTTTCCATTCGACAACGGTCCCGGGGTTGAAGTGTTGCAATGCGGCCATGTACCTGGGTAGAGCTGCAAATGACTTGTCTCAGTTACCATAAACAATTTCAAACGCACGTTTGCTGATAATAGGCTAAATTCACGTAGTTTAGCGTATATTTATACTCCAACTTAATGATGCTTCACTATCTTAGGAATGTTAAATGATGTTGAAATGGCTCTAATTGTGGATTTTATATTTCGCAGGAGCAAAGTGTGCTTATGAGGACCTAGGATGGTGTTTGGAGCCAAATTGAAGGATAAAGGCCCCTTGGAGTTTCTATCGTGTGAAAAGAAGGAAGAAAATCGCTAAGGCAGACTACTAGTCAACTAGGGCGGTCGTGCTAGTCCAGGTGTTTGAGGCAGAATGAAGTCCCATTAGCGCGGCCTTAGCGCGCCCAGTAGCACGACCGCGCTAGCCCAGCGATCAGAGGCAGTACACTTAGCCATTAGCGCGGCCAGTAGCGCGGCCGCTCTAGTCCAGTTCGCACACGTCATTTTCAGGGGTAAAATTGGAAGCTTGGGACAATTCCACTTAACCTATATAAGGTTCAACTCGCCCAAAAGAGAGGATTATCAAGGTTTAAAGTCTTGTTCAAGGAAATCAAAGTCAAGAGGCAAGGAGGACAATTGGGCATCAAATCTCATCTTTATTCCTTGTGTTTTTACCATTATTGATGAATTATTCTATTGTTGTTTTTAGCACAATTATGAGTAGCTAACTTATTTAGTGTAAGGTTTTGGTGGAACCTGTTGAGGATTAATATCTTGTTATATTAATATAGTTTGCTTGGTTTTAATCTTTATTTGTTCAACTAAGTTCTTGTTGTAGTTGACTGAAGGGCCCTCAATTAGCTGTGCTTATTTAGTGTGTATCTACTCGGGAGAGAGTGCATATTTAGGTAGTTATTGAACAACACCATTCCCAAAGTATAAGAGGGATCATAACCGAGGGTTTAAAGGTTGGATTAGGGATAATGATACCTTGAGTGCAATCTAAAGTGAGCTATAATAAAAGATAGCTAGCATAACTCGAAAGAGTGTGTCTAGTAGATTGTCGTAATTACTCGGGAGAGATTTGCGGTAATAAGAGTGCTCATGGTCGACAGAGAAGATTAGGCAAATTTATATGAAACATAGCAGGAAGGGATTCCATCAATAGGGGAAATCATAACTCTAGACCTCCTTAGTTCTGTCTCAAATTTCATCCTTGTTAGTTGATAATTTTACTGCTTTATAATAGTTGTTACTTAATTAGTTAGAAATAAATATTATAATCTCTATAATTAGAAAATTGTTTGGACTTGTGTTTCTTAGTAATATTGAACAATTATAGCGAAACCTTAGTTCTCTGTGGGATTCGACTCCGGACTTGTAAATCGGATTATATTTGCAACGACCGCTTAGTCCTTTTTACAAGGCATAGTTGGGCGTGATCAAATTTTGGCTCCAACTAACGGTGTAGTTGTAATTATACATAGTTCTAGGTTGCAAGTTTGAACTTTTATTTTTGTTTTCGTGTATTTGATTATTTATTTATTTTAAATTTTTTATTTTTGATCTGTGAGACATGGAATCTTGGAATTATGAGTGTTTTGATGTTGGTAATTCTACTTTTGATCCTCGTTATGAATACTATGGAGGAAATCACTCAGGGAAAAATTATCAAAATATTTCCGAGAGCGAGTTATGTGCACCAACTCAATCTTATGTGTGGAATGTGTGTGATATGTGTGGTGGTCAAGATGGTCATTTTCATGGTTGTGCTTATATTTCTTATCTCCCCCTACCCCTTACTTTGATAAATCTTCTTTTTCTTGTGAAGTTAATAGGAAGAAAGAACCCAGGTATGAGGACCTGAAAAAGATCGAGAATATGCTAAAGTGGCTTGTGGAACAAAATGATGAGGTACAACTGCGGGTACAAAGGCAAGATGCAATTATTCGCAACTTGGAGGCTCAAGTGAGTCAACTAGTTGAAGTTTTTAATGATCAATATGCCAATATTATGGATAGTAGCCAGGAGCAGTGTGCATTAGAGATGGAAATTGAGGTGCCAATGAAGGGGTCCAAAGTAGAACCCCAACACTCTAACCAACTAGAATTTGAGGATGCCGATATTGAAGAAGTAATACTAGAGTCAACCAAGGACGTTGAAGATCCAAATTTAGTTGACTCTAGTGTGATTGGTGTTGAGGAGGTTAAAGATCTTGAAGTTCATGTATTTGAGCGTGTTGGACCTCTTTCCAAACACTTCTCTACATTATGTTCAAATGATGAAATGGAAAATGAGCCGTATGAGCCAATGCAAGAGTCAAAGGAAGAGGTAGATGAGCCCTATATTCTGAAATTTTCAAGGTTGTCTAGGCAAAGTGACATTCCTCAGTTGAAATCCAAAAATTTCATAAAGCATCATTTAATTTTTGACTCGCAACAATTTGTATCGCCCCAAGAGCATGATCATAGAGCAGAATCAAAACTTGGTCCAATTCATAAGTTCAAAGTGGAGGCAGAAAGTGCTTCGTGTCGTGCCGCGACGTTAAATCAACCGGTTGTTGGGAGGAAACCCAGCTTTACTGCTTTCGTTTATTTTTTTTTATTTTTTTTTCTAATTGTATTATTTTTGTAGTGTCAAATTTTTTATTTTTTAGGAGCATGGAACGCAAAGTCATTGGAAAGATGCAACAGCAAACCAGATGGTTGGAACTAAGTGTGAGGTACCCGCACGAAGGACCAGTCCTGTGAGAAGTCTGAGTACCCCATGAGATGCTAGTGCTTCGGTCTTTGGCCTACCAGAGAGTTTCTTTTACCCTCTTGTATGTATGGGTGTGCAGGGGACAATGCACCATTTTAAGTGTGGGGTGGGGGAATAATTCCGTGTATATGTACATATGTAGGAACTAATTGTTAATTGTTGCTTTTATTTTCTTTTGAGTTTTGTTGCTTTTGTTCTTTTTTGTGATTTTTAGTAGTAGTATAATTAATTAAGTCGTCTTGGCCAGACGACAGATCCCTTTTCGACTGGGTTCTCGAAGGTCCAATCGACCATAAAAAAAATTAAAAAAAAAATATATATATATATATATATATATATAGTGGACTCTTCCTGACGACGGATCTCTTGGGAAATTTTCTTGAGGGAAGTTAGTCTAAAGAAAACACCAAAAATATTTTGTTTTTTTGTAGGTAGTGTAGCAACTCCCCCTTGGTTTTTCTTTTCACCGCGGTTCTTTTTCAAGGGTTTTGCTTGAACCGGGTGTAGTTAGTTTTTTTTTATTGTTTTTTTTGTTGTTAGGTGTTTTTGGGCGATGAGCTGAAATAGGAAAAGCATCCCTTAGTGTTGTTACACCCGAACACAAAAGACCATAGAATGTGACTCTTAGGCTCAGTTGTTGATTCTTGTGGAGTGCCTTAAATTTGTATGTTGTAACTAACTTGAAAACTCGGTGAGAGTGTCTTGATAAACCAAACTGGAGTGAGTCATGTGTCATATGTGTGTAAGGTGTATTGCATTGTGTTCTATGCTCCACATTCGATGTGGTATAGGCATTCTTTGTTAAGCCACATTCATTCAGTTTTAGAAGTGATATAGGCATTCTTTGTTAAGCCATATATAAAGTATACCCACATGGTTGTAATCTATCATAGTTAACCCCTTTGAGCTTATAAGCTTGTTTCTTTGGCAACCACATTACAAACCTTACCCAATTTTTTGAATGACCATATGTTTGAACCCTTTACCTCTCATGAGCACTTGAATTGTTAAAAAACATGTAACAATCAAAGTGTGGGGTGGTGGTTTGGTTTTTGAGTAGAATCAAAGAAATAGAAAGAAAGGTGCAAAGTTTTGAAAAAATGAAAGAATAAGCACCACTTGAAAAAAAAAGAGAAGGACAATGAATAAATGCAGTCCTTGATAAGTGGTGAAAGTGATATAATTTCACCTAAGTAAATTTGGGGGTAATATAAAGAAAAGTGTGGTGGAATGTCTGGCCTAGCATCAATATGGTCTGAAAGCGAAAGTAAATGTATTAAAATTGCTTAGGGAGGTTAGTCACTATATCTAAATATATCCTACTTGTCTCTTAGCCTACATTACAACCAAATGAAGACCTAATTGATCTTAGATTGAATGAGCTCGATTAGTAGAGTATTACACTACGGGAAAGCCTATGATGCATCTTTGTGGCATATGAATGTTCTTTCTGAGAGTGAGTGAATTCTTTCTCTTTGAGTTTCTACTTGTTCTTAATATTATTCTTGTGGAACTACTCTCGTGTGTGATGTGAGGACACTTGATTCATGACGGAAAGGTAAGTCTTGACCTCTGTGTAGAGTACTTTGAGGAAGTAAGAATATTGCATGGCATGTGAGAGTCGACTCTTGAGGCATGGATGTTACATTGCTAGGTACAACTCTTGTAATATGTTCATGGTGTGACACATTAGGGAAATACTTGATGAAAGGGTCTTTGTAGAGTAGGGTGGATTGCTCGAGGACTAGCAATAATTTAAGTGTGGGGTGTTGATAATAGGAAACATTCGCGTAGTTTAGCGTATATTTATCTCCAACTTAATGATGCTTCACTATCTTAGGAATGTTAAATGATGTTAAAATGGCTCTAATTGTGGATTTTATGTTTCGCAAGAGAAAAGTGTGCTTATGAGGACCTAGAATGGTGTTTGGAACCAAATTCAAGGAGAAAGGTCCCTTGGAGTTTCTAGCATGTGAAAAGAAGGAAGAAAATCGCTAAGGCAGACTACTAGTCCACTAGCGCGACTGCGCTAGTCCAGGTGTTTGAGGCAGAATGAAGTCCCATTAGTGTGGCCTTAGCGCACCCAGTAGCACGACCGCGCTAGCCCAGCGATCAGAGGCAGTACACTTAGCCATTAGCCCGGCCAGTAGCGCGACCGCTCTAGTCCAGTTCGCACACGTTATTTTCAGGGGTAAAATTGGAAGCTTGGGACAATTCCACTTAACCTATATAAGGTTCAACTCACCCAAAAGAGAGGATTATCAAGGTTTAAAGTCTTGTTCAAGGAAAGCAAAGTCAAGAGGCAAGGAGAACAATTGGGCATCAAATCTCATCTTTCTTCCTTGTGTTTTTACCATTATTGATGAATTATTCTATTGTTGTTTTTAGCACAATTATGAGTAGCTAACTTATTTAGTCTAAGATTTTGGTGGAACCTGTTGAGGATTAATATCTTGTTATATTAATATAGTTTGCTTGATTTTAATCTCTATTTTTTCAAGTAAGTTCTTGTTTTAGTTGATTGAAGGGCCCTCAATTAGCTGTGCCTATTTAGTATGTATCTACTCGGGAGAGAGTGCATATTTAGGTAGTTATTAAACAACACCATTTCCAAATTATAGGAGGGATCCATAACCCAGGGTTTAAAGGTTGGATTAGGGATAACGATACCTTGGGTGCAATCTAAAGTGAGATATAATAAAAGATAGCTAGCGTAACTCGAGAGAGTGCGTCTAGTACATTGTCGTAATTACTCAGGAGAGATTTGCGGTAATAAGAGTGCTCATAGTCGATATAAAAGATTAGGCAAATTTATATGAAACATAGCAGGAAGGGATTCCATCAATAGGGAAAATCATAACTCTAGACCTCCTTAGTTCTGTCTCAAATTTCATCCTTATTAGTTGATAATTTTACTGCTTTATAAAAAGTTGTTACTTAATTAGTTAGAAAGAAATATTATAATCTCTATAATTAGAAAATTGTTTGGACTTGTGTTTCTTAGTAATATTGAATAATTATAGCGAAACCTTAGTTCTCTGTGGGATTCGACTCCGGACTTGTAAACTGGATTATATTTGCAACGACCGCTTAGTCCTTTTTACAAGGCATAGTTGGGCGTGATCATTTGCGCCCGAGAAATGCCTTTCTTTTAGTGATGGTAGAGCCATATTTCTGGTGGACGGATAATGCACTCTTCGATCTTGTACCTTATGGACGCTTCAATGTGTGGAATCATGACAAGAGAAATCAAGTCAACATCCAAGTTGAAGTCATTTTCACTGAATGTGTCCATTTCACAAGTGTGGATGCCAATGTATTTACCCACTTTTCACATATCTGTTTTCTTCTTGCTCGCACGCAACATCCAATGACAACCCATAAACCATATACGACAAACAACCTTGTATACATCCGGATTTGATTTTCATACCGTCATCTCACGACACTCTTTTACGCTGTACATTTTTGTCGCCTGCTTAGGCGCGTTTTATCAGGAAAACGCATGCCCTTTGCTAGTACCGTTGGTCTAGAATCATCCCACATTGCTATCCGAATTTCGTCAGTATCCCTTGTGAGGGCATCCACATCCGGCATACTTGACAAATGATCAAGGTAGAGAATCTTCCTTGAATGAAACGTCATTTGGGACTCGTACACTCTTGGTCTAACGGGGGTGGAGCATGCTCCCTCGTCAAATCAGGTCCATCATTCTCTTCCTCCTCATCACCACCCTCATCAGGGAAGGGTGTGTCATTTTCGGACTCATCGGTATTATTTTCATAATCATTGTTCTCTTCCTAACTTTGTGCATCTTCCAGATCCCGATTAAATATGTCGTCTTCGGGCAATTGAGTCAGGACAGAAGGTTCAAGTTGCTCGTTTTCACTGCACAAACAACAAAATAATGAGCTACTCAAATTAATAAATACTTTACATATAGCTATATCACTTCACTTACAAATCATAATGTGTTGACATCCCATCATGGACATTATCCTGTTGGTGATGACTCCCGGATGGACCAGCATGATCCAACACACCAGTACTACGCATATTCCAATTGGGCATGCGTTCATAACTTATAAAATTCATATCTGGCTGGTACCCCATGTGGAATATATGAGTGTTAATATAAATTCAATACAACAAAAATAAATATCGTAACACAAAGGAAAATTGAAGTTTACCACTCGTCTTGTGGATTATGTAAAGTAGGAGAGAATTATTTCCTCGCTCCTCATTCGCCTGTGGAGATAAGTTTAAATCAGGCCAAACTCTTTTAGCCGGAACCTGTTCGGCTAAAACTGCTCCAGAATAACCACCCGATGATTGAAGGATATCCTTGTTTTGCGCAATCTCATTATTGCGAACGTCTTCAACCTTCACGTACATTTCCAACATTTTTATCAAAAGAAATTCCCGATATTCATCCGGAGTCCTCAAAAATCACTCAAAGTTTCATCATCCTCGATGTTAAACTCAGCGTAACAAGCAATCCCTTGCAGAATGCCAGGATATAGATATCTTCTGGTTACTTTAAGGTTCACCGAACGTTTGCTCACACTCATTTTCTTACACAACACCGATACCAATCTATCGTACTCCATTATAAGTGGCAACTTAATATGACACTGTGGAGATAAACTATAGCTTACTGAGTTATTCTCCACCACAACCTCACCCCCTCCTCCCCCCCCTCCAATATAATGAAACTCTTAATTTTCGCTCTTCAGAAATTATGACAAAATGCTTAAGAATTTAACAAGAAGAAAAAATTTAACAAGAGTTGAGAATATTTCTGAATGGATTTTTACAATCCTTAACGCCTTTAAATAAGGCAATGCCCAATCCAGGGGTCGAATTTTTCGTTATGCCAGTTAAGCGCAGAAGAGTTATTGGTGGATCCACAAAATATGTGTAGGGCCGTTTATAAAGGCGTTATACCTGTCAGTCTTGTCAAATTCAAACATAACGTCGTTATAAAAGGCGCCATACATATAGCGCCCTTTAAAAGGGCGCTATATGTAGTTTGGTCACAATATTATTTTTTCACTCATTTAGGTCATTTGATTCCAAGAAGACCACATTTAGGTTCCGGACTCACCCTTATACACCACCAACAATAACAAATTCAATATAATCTCACAAGTGGAGTTTGAAAAAATTAATGTGTAGGCAGACTTTACCCCTATCTTGTGAAGATAGAGTGGTTGTTTTTGGTAGATCTTTTGCTCAAGAAGTTGTGAAAATAAAGCAATAAACAATTGCAACAACAAGATAATAGGGCAACGGAAGCGAATGCACAACATGTGCTAATAACAAACTAGGAATAAGAAAGTACAATAACAGTATCAGTGCTACTGGTAAGCCTAGAAGAGACATTCCAACTGTTACGCGGCGCCTTCCTGAGATTCCTTGGAAGGGCGACGTAAGGCTAAGCAACTGATGCCAGTGCAGTTGTTGTCCGCCAACTGAGATCCCCTCCGTACGCTAGACGAGATTGTCAGTGCCGTACGGAAAAATCAATGTAAAAAATAATTGAGAGAACAGTAATGCAAATTGAAAGAAAGCTTGATTGCATTAATGAAAGTTGTTACAAAAGAAGGCAACGCGGTGTCGAGGGGGGAGACACCAGTACAGAGAATTGCTTGCTAGAAAGTTTTTGATTGCGCGAGTGTCTGTCAACCTTCAGCTCTAATACTAGACCTCCACACCTTTCTATCGAGAGTCATATCCTCTGTAGGCTGAAACAATGATATGTCTTGCCTAATCATCTCACTTCAATACTTCTTTAGCCTACGCCTATCCTTCTTCGTACCAGCCATGATCAACCTCTCACACCTCCTAACCGAGATGGTTATATCTCGCTTTTTTACATACCGAGATAGTTATATGTTTGAACTATCTCAGCCTCGATTCTTGTGTCCTCCACGGGGCCGCTCCCACCCTAATAACCCTTATACACCACAGTTCCTTATAGTTGTTTAATTAACTGTGGGGGAAAAAAAGTTCAATTAACCAAAATAAAAAGGAAAAATAAAAAAAGATGACACTAAAGAAGTGTACTTATCAAAAAGGTGGAACCTTGGGAATTTGTATAAAAGCTTCGACCTGACTAATAAAAGTGAAGCATGGAATTTCAGATGGATCGACGAAGATCATGCCAGCTTACAACCACCTTCTTCTTCTTCCTCATAATATCGTCTACGCATTCGTTCTATCTTCCTGGGGTTGCTCCTCGCGATTTTCAATCGGTAACCATGTTCGCTTTTCTTTTTTCTATTTATGTGGTATGCATGCTAAAGAGAATAGTATTGGGACCAGATAATAACTCCCATAATCAATTTTTGAATAAATTTGATATCTTTCGTTTTTGTGTGTCCATTAATATCTACCCATAATCATTCGTAATCATTTCTGGGTGGCAAGTAATTTTTATCCATAATCATTTCTTGAATAATTCAGAAGGGGAGTCTTGGAGCAACGTTGTATACCGTGTGACCTATAGGTTATGGGTAATCCGCTACTGACGCACGGTTAAGCTGCCTACATCGCACCCCATTAGGTGCGGGCCCTTTTCCGGACCGTGCATGAATGCGGATATTTCGTGCACCGGGCTGCCATTTTATTTCTTTAATAATTCAGGAATGTCGATTCTGGTTGTCCACTAATTTCTACCCATGATCAATTTTCTGAATAATTTAGACATTCTTTAGTTTTGGGTGTTCAATATTTTCTACCCATAAATTTCAAAAGTTTATAACTTTTTTTGTGTTCTTGTGAATCATAGTGGTTTGGATCTATTGATTTTCATCTACTGGTGAAGCTCTTATATTACCATGTTTTTTATAAGGGGTTACTAGAAAAAATGTTTGGCTTGTAAAATGATTTGAATATAATGACTAATGAATACAGGTGGATCCACAATTTAAACTCTACGGAACTTTTAAGGTTCTTAGCATTGAACTATTGTACTTTTAAAGTTAGGGGTTCATATCTACTATTTTTAAAGAATTTCTTACGCATAAAATTATGCTCCGAGTCAAAAGTACTAGGTTCAGATGAACCTACTACTGTTATGCTGCATCCGCCCCCTGCTAATGAAATGGCCTATATAGAGTGGAATGATTTCATATGAAGGCGTAGTTGATTGGCTGATTGATTTATAAAATGGACGTGATAATTGATCTCCTCTATTGCTAGACAAGTCTTGGGAAAATAAGTCACATATGTATTAATTCAGCTAAAGTTGATTATTTGCTAGATAGGCATGTTTAGTTCTTATATGATTTCATTTCAACCCCTTGTTACACAAGGCAGTTCCAGGATTCAGGTCACTGTGTTGCACCTGCTATATATATATATAAAGTCTGAGACAGTGAATGCGTGTGCACCTACTACCTAATGTTGATTGCTGGATCGTCTTCTGCCTCTTTAGGAGTTTTCTTTGAGGCCTTTGTGGTTTTTGTGTTGGTCTGCTTGAATGAATGCCTTTGGCAGAATACATTTAATTCATAGCGATTGCGTGTGATAAGATTAAAAAAACAGTGACTAATTCAGTGTGAACTCAATGTAGAAATGCTGTATATTCTAAAGCTCTGAAATCTCCTTGCTTATGAGGAGGAGGCCTTCTTGATGTTTCTTTTAATTGAATCCGCTTGTCTTGAAATCTTTATACATTTTTCTATTGGTTTATGTCTTGAATATCCTGTGCAAGAAACATTGGGCATCGCAGTGATTTCATTTTCCCAGTTTCATCTGGTCAGAATTGAACACTTTGTACTAGTTGCTCAGGTAGAAATATCAGAAAAAAGATCGATTGAAAGATACCATTTTTGCTTTGTTTGATTGTTGTTATCTGTGATACGTGTTTCTGGTTACTTTTTGATTCTTCACCCTTCCAGAGGAAAAGAACAAAGTGCCTGGAAAAAGGGGGCAACTCTATGCAACCTACTGCTTTCTCTGTTATGTATAATTGTCTATAACAAACCTGTTCTTATATATGTCCGTACAGGGTGATCCACTTAATGTCAAAGTAAACAAGCTAACATCTACAAAGACACAACTACCATATGACTATTACTACTTGAAGTATTGCAAACCTGCTGAAATTTTGAATAGTGCGGAGAATTTGGGGGAGGTTCTTCGAGGGGACCGCATAGAGAATTCAGTTTATACTGTAAGGATATATGCTTTTTCTTTCTAGCTTGAAATTGGCATTAAAAATATGTTTGTTCATGTACTTACAAGTGAACAAGCTGAATTGGTTATATCTTGTGAACTAATACACAGTTCCAAATGAGACAAGAACAGCCATGCCAAGTGGTCTGTCGACAAAAACTTGATGCTGCATCTACAAAGAACTTCAAGGAAAAGATTGATGATGAATACAGAATCAATATGTAAGATTAATCTAAGTGTAGTTTTGTTCCAGTTCAGTCCCACCACAGCATGATATCTTTGCTCATCTTTTTGCTCCGCCACAAAAATTAAACATGGATTATTCAAATAATTATGCAGGATTTTAGACAACCTTCCTGTTGCTGTTCTTAGACAAAGGCGAGATGGAAGTCAGTCAACTACTTATGAGCATGGTTTCCGTGTTGGGTTCAAGGGAAATTATGCTGGGGTTAGTGCAGTCAATGAATTGCTATAGAATGATGACTTAATCCTTGCTAAATAATCTAACCCTTAATGTGTTTACTTTCTTCTGTCAGAGTAAAGAGGAGAAGTATTTTATCAACAACCATTTAAGCTTTCGTGTCATGTACCACAAGGACCCTGAAACTGATACTGCTCGTATTGTTGGGTTTGAGGTCACTCCAAATAGGTTTCAATGCTAACCTGTTCCTTGCTATTGTTTTCACATTCTTTGTTCTTGGGAGGGCTGTTCTTTTCTCACTTGATTTTTCACAACAGCATTAATCATGAGTACAAGGATTGGAATGAGAAGAACCCTCAAGTGATGACGTGCAACCAGAATACGAAAAATTTAATTCTAGGTGGCGTTGTACCCCAAGAAGTAGATACAGATAAGGGTGTCGTATTCACCTATGATGTTTCCTTCAAGGTATTCTCTTACTGAACCGTTATCTCTCCTATTTCAGGTGCGACACAGTATTTATTTGTTTGTTGATTTCTTATCTTCTTCTGTTTTCTGCAGGAGAGTAATATAAGGTGGGCTTCTCGTTGGGATACATACCTTCTCATGAATGATGATCAGATTCATTGGTTTTCCATCATAAACTCTCTTATGATTGTCCTCTTCCTTTCTGGCATGGTTGCGATGATCATGATGAGAACTTTGTACAGAGATATTGCTAACTATAACCAACTGGAAACACAAGATGAAGCTCAGGAAGAAACAGGATGGAAACTTGTTCATGGCGATGTTTTCCGCCCTCCTATTAATTCTGGATTACTGTGTGTTTATGTTGGGACTGGCGTCCAGATATTTGCGATGACACTAGTGACAATGATCTTTGCTCTGTTGGGTTTCTTGTCACCTTCTAACCGTGGTGGACTTATGACTGCCATGGTTCTGCTCTGGGTTTTCATGGGCTTGTTTGCTGGCTATTCTTCTGCACGTCTTTACAAAACATTCAGGGGAACAGAGTGGAAGAGGATTACCTTGAGAACTGCTTTTATGTTCCCCGGTATACTTTTTGCTGTCTTCTTTGTGCTGAACGCCCTCATCTGGGGAGAGAAATCTTCCGGAGCAGTACCTTTTGGAACTATGTTTGCTCTTGTGTGCTTATGGTTTGGAATCTCAGTACCTTTAGTGTTTGTTGGCAGCTATCTCGGCAATAAGAAAGCGGCCCGTGAAGAGCCAGTTAAGACAAACAAAATACCTAGACAAATACCGGAGCTGGCGTGGTACATGAAACCGGCCTTTTCAATTCTTATCGGTGGAATTCTTCCATTTGGGGCTGTTTTCATTGAGCTGTTCTTCATTTTGACTTCCATATGGCTGAACCAGTTCTACTACATCTTTGGCTTCCTATTTATAGTTTTTCTGATCTTGATAATCACATGTGCGGAGATAACTATCGTTCTTTGCTACTTCCAGTTGTGCAGTGAAGACTATTATTGGTGGTGGCGAGCTTATCTGACTGCTGGATCCTCGGCTTTATACTTCTTTCTCTACTCTGTTTTCTATTTCTTCACCAAGTTGGAAATCACAAAGCTGGTTTCAGGCATCTTGTATTTTGGTTACATGTTGATTGCATCGTATGCCTTCTTTGTGTTAACGGGAACAATTGGTTTCTATGCTTGCTTCTGGTTTGTCCGGAAGATCTACTCCTCGGTGAAGATTGACTGATCAAGAGATAGCTCTTAAGTTACAAGTATACTGAAAATGGTCTGATGTTCTGATGATTTTGAGATTTAGGAAGAAAGGTCATGTGGGTTGCATCATATGCCTTTGTTGCGCTAACAGGAACAAATGGCTTCTATGTTTGCTTTTGCTTTGTTCTGAAAATACATTCCTCATTGAAGATTGACTGACCGAGACATAGCCATAAGTCATACCTGTATAGAGGTCTGAATTCTGATGATTTTGATATATAGAAAGAAAGTAGCAGGTTTTTGTGCTGCATAGGACTAGGCTGATGTCTGCCTGCCAACGACTGTTTTGTGTCTGTTCACAGGCTTGACTTGTTTCTTGTCATTTGAGTTTATTTCATTTTGTTTTGTTGGTTAAATTAATGCAACATTAATTGTACCTTTTTTAACAATACATATGGTAGAAATGTTACCAGAAATTTTGGTCTGTCTTGAAACTTATGATGATGCATCTACAAATGTATGCAAGCTTGTCCTTTCGACTAGCAAATTGAAAACCATGAGAAACATTTATGCTATACTTCTGCATGTGATTAAGATAGCATTTTATGTTAGTCTCTCTAGGCCATTGCATAGTTGTCAAGAGCAACACCAACAAGTGCTAAACCATGCAAGCACAGAATGCAACACTAGGTATCTTGACAGACAACACATGCAGATGAATACAACAACAACAACAACAAATCCAGTGTATTTCCATAAATGGGGTGGGTCTGGGGAGAGTAGTGTGTACGCAGACCTTACCCCTACCTTACAGAGATAGAGAGGTTGTTTTCTATAAAGAGGTTGTTTCCGATAGACACATGAAGGTGAATAAGATGAGAAAAAGGAGCCTGTTGTTACTGCAACATGGTTAATCTATTAATGTCCAAAGCAATGAATAATTGCTTTTCTTACATAGATTATACAATGGAAGTTCATGGAAGTGAAATGCTTACCAAGTCTAACGCAAACAAAATTTTGCACATAGACTCATCACTAATCATCCCTATGTGCACTTGGACCAAACCTCAAATTCTTGTTTTGCAGTAGCAGGCCAATACCAATCTCAGTAACTAACATGTACAGAATCAGGGGAGCTTTGATCAAAGAGGTGTGTTGCTTAACTGTACAACTTCACCCCCAGCAAAGCCAAAAAATGATAGGTGCCGATTTTTGGATGTGTAGTAGCTTCTTCGAGAAATGTTGAATATTCAAACTATTTCTATCACGGTGTTTAAGAAAAATCACTGAAAACCAGTAATACCGTCATGGTGATCAACTGCATATGGCTTCCACTGAAAGTTTCTTCAATACATTTCGACATGGATCACCTCCGAAATTCTCTGGTGTCACACTTACTGAGCAAGACTCTTGCCCAATACAATTCTGCAAAATAATAATAACAATAATTAAAGATGCAAGTAGGTTTCTCATGTTTATGCAAAGAGAGAAACTCAATTTTGATCCAATCATGAAGGTCAAAACTCATCAAACTATGATTCTTAAATACCTTTTCAAAAGCGTCATATGAGCGTCGCGCATGGCAACTTCCCTGCTGGAAGCTTCCACAAACTCCCTCTGGTGTTCCAAAGCTTGCAAATTTGATTGAAGAAATCTTCTGACCAGGTGCACACCGAAGATGGGCTTTAGGTCGGAGAGGTCTGTCAAATTTACCAGATGCTAGCCTCTGCCAATTCAACAACTGTGGTTGCCACTCATATATATCAGCACAAACACTTGCAACTTCTCTTTTGACTAAAGTGACTCCATAAGGATCTCCTCCCCATTCCTCAAATACAACTAATAAATTTCCTGTAGGATGCAGCCACGACCGGGGAACATGGTACCTGAATTTATGCTTCTCCGTTAACTAATTGGAGCTTCATGTTACATAAAGAGGAAAATCCACCAAGGTTTGTCATGACTTACCATCTTTGTGAGCCCTCTCCGCAGTTACTTAGGCACTTTTTCTCGTCAAACCAGCCTGTATAATCACAGGCAGTACAATTACCAGATGATTTGTATGCAGGCCAATGGCGTCCGAGGCTCTGACCATTTATCCATACTTGACCTTTGCCCATGGTGTTCATATCTAAAGCCAAAGGCTCATTTCCAGCTGGAGCATTGAAAGTACTCTGCAAACACAGCAAAGGGATTTTAGTGGCTGGCTTTTACTCAGGTCTTTTTGAAGGCAGAGAAATTTGAATTCTTGATATGTGAATGTAAGCACTGCACAATAAAGCTAACTCCTCTTGGTGATGACCATCACCTATGTTAATATACTGTGCTTTAGAAGAACCTAATATTGCTGACTTATAAAAGGACAACTTTACTTTTGTAACTAATCATGATAGAGAAGATATGAGTTATGCACCTTATACCAAGAGAGTGGCTGTTTCTGAGCCACTAAAGAGCCCTCAACCCACTCAACAGATGGGCTACCGCTGAGCGAATGAAGACTCAGGGCTTCTCCTTTTAGACCAACCTGGTCAAAGAAATGAACAGTCAGATAGACGGACATTTAAGCAAACAATTCTTTTTTTCAAAATCTAAAAAGACAAACCTTGTAGAACCATTTCTGCCATGTTAAATCTCGTGTCCCCTCGTTAAGACCACTAAGTGAAACTGGTCCAAGAACACCAGCATTCCATGTCTCAAAATGAGGGCCAACATTCTGCATTCAAGCACATGTAGAAGCAAACCAAATGATGAGCATATTTTGGAATTACTGAAAGTATAACTCTCAAAATCAGTTTTACTCGAATGCAGCACAAAGAGCCATGCAGCTGTCGTGAGGAGATAAACAGGCATATGTATGATATATGCACGTGGAATAGAGAAAGAGGAGGGTGGGCAGAGAGGGACAAACCGGAAGACCAACAGCAATGCTTAGCAGAGAAATCTTGTTGACGCCAGCTCTCAGATTAATACCATTGCTGAAAGTTAGTTTTGGGTTTTCTAAGCTTCCGTACACAGTTCCTGCAAAACGTATGGATGTACAGAAATGTTAAATAACAATGTGCAATTGACCGGGACATCAGTTTTTCTTATTAAACCAACTTGTTCCCTCATTTGGGTCGTAAATTGCATACAACAAAAAGCATGAAATCTCTGATTAGAAAAAAAAGTCTCAACTTGCAATTGTTTGTAATGAAAAACATCACAGACCTGCTAATTGACCATTCACGAACACATGCAATGCATGGCCAGCAGAGAAGACTGTAAGCCAAGGCCAATTTCGGCTATTCAAAAATCCTTCTGTTGGATCAATCTCGATGCTGCGGGTAAACATAATCAAATCCTAAACATGTGAGCAATCTAAAGTTGTTCGAGTGTAATTAACTTCCGTTGTTTGTTTGAGAAGCAATACCAGAAAGTAAGAAACTAAAGAGCACTTACTCAGTCATGTACCACAAATAATCAGATACATCTCTTGTGGTATTTATCTGCTCCAATAACCCAACAACTGTGTAAGTATTGTCTTCATGCAATGCTGCGTCTTCGTTGTATGACTGCCAAGAGAATCCTCTAATAACTGGACTCATCTTCATCTGTGCACTTTGAGCACCAACCTTTACATTAAATTAAGAGTGTGAGACATTTTCATTATTGTGCACTAATAGCATAAGTAACTCGGGAGAAGAGTCTTTTTCTCACCCTCGCAGTATTATATACAGTGTTCTTGCAGTCGGGAAGAATGCTGATAGACCAGGGTGGCAAGTTATAATGCATGTTCCCAAATGCCACTTTAGCAAAGGAGTGCTGGTTGTAATTTGCAAGGAAGGCAGCGCAGGCTCCAGATTCCGACTTAAAAACACGAGCCTGTAAGAGAAAAATAATAAGTTTGATCTCGCTTCCAATTTGGCTATGCTGACTGGTTTAAGAAGAATTCAAATGAATGTCACCTCTTGATAGTTTCCTAAGGGTGTCACAGTTGGATCAGCAGATACTAAAGCTGGCTCACAAAGCTTTATTGCTCTATGCAGATCTTTCAAATGACCCCATTTAGGTTGTCGTAATAACCCTGAAGATCAAAGGGGGGAAAAAACACTTTGGCTAAACAATGATTTTCACTTCAGCTGCTCTTTTTCTTTTCTTTTACATCTTCGTCCTAATTCTAATCATGGATTTGATAGTAAAGAAACCTCACAGTAAGCTTTACTCAATAGCAGTGTGACTAACTGAACAGCATTATATCATGTAAGTTTATCAACAGCAATAAACTAACTGAGAAACACAATATCATTTATGATGAAGTAATTAATTTGATGGAATTATTAATATCAGCTGGTTGAACTTAATAGTAAGCAGTAGGCATAGATGTCAGCAGCTTTTGCTTTAATTGCAGCTTGCATGACCTACTATAACACATGCATTGCCTTCTGAACTAGATTGACTTAAAATTTGATCACAGTGTTCAGAACAAATAAAACAACGATTTGTTTTTGGGTAAGTCGTACAACAGGTAAAACTTTCCTCCATTCAAACAGAAGCACAGATCATTGGGTCATGGAGTCGCACTTTTCTGCGGCTGTGAAATCAAAGAGCTGACTCTCGTGGGTGATGTGAAAAATTTGACGGAAAGCAGTGTACTAACGAATCCAGGGGCTAACAGGAAAAAAAGGTGAACCAAAGAATCAAATAGAAGAGTTAACCAATAAAATTCTGCTTCTCCCTATTCAAATTCAAATGGTTTATGGAACTAAACAGGAGTGGTATTTTGATCCTTAACCTTCTCCTTAAACTACGAAATTCAATCCAAATACTGATTCTAAGAAAGCACATACCAAATTCATCAAGAGGTGCATCATAGTCATAACTAGTAGCAATAAATGGGCCACCAGCAGTCCTTCCAAAGTTTGTTCCTCCATGATACTAACAAAAAAAGGGAAAAAGAAGTCATAGAATCCTCCTTGGATTCGTATTAAACACTTAAACTTATTAAAGTCAAATCCAATGAATTACCATGTAGTAATTGACAAAGGAGCCTCCTGTTTGTATAAATCTTGCGACAGCAAATGCCATATCCTCTGCAGGACGGTAAGGAACTGGACCTCCAAATTCAGTAAACCTGCCAAGATTATCAAAGCAGAAAATTATTCCGTCATGAACTCTAGCAAAGATGTAAAATAAGATATTATGCTATAGCTTATGAGAGATGCATATGAAATTTACCAAGCTGTCCAGGCCTCAGTCCACATCTTGGGTTTATTAGCCTTATTTGGTGAGAAGTAGTCACAGTAGAAACCATTGCAAGTATTAATCTGCCCAGGGAAAGATATACGTTAACATAAAGTACCAAAATAAATTTAATTTAAAAAAAAAAAATAACAGAAGACATGCCAATACAAGCTTTTTTACTGGACGTTTTAAGTATTAGTAAAGTTACTTATCGCAAATAAAGTAAGTACAGTATCCCTTTGTTTGTAAGTTTGATTCAAACAGGTAAAAGAATGTTCTTTTACAGACCACTGAAAAGCAAACATAGTCACAAGTCGGTGACTACAAGAGTCAAAGGCAACTGAATATTTTTTAAGAGACATGAAAACAGAAAGGAGTGGGAACATAAGCCACTACATGTGCAGGAGTTAAAAGTATTCTATTTAATTCATGACTATACATGGTGACAACTGACAACTGACAATAATTGTTGCATAAGAACCCCACTAGAAATGGGAACATAGCAGGAAAGATGCCAAGAACAAGAAGAAAATATACAGACAATGAGAATAGAAAATCAATGAAATGCTATAGAATCCACTTACTATAGGATCAGGGACATCATCTTGCTTGCACATGATCCACGGGACACCTGTGCCAAGATCTACTGCCATTTTGGCTGCCCACTCTGAGTAAGCTTTACCTGGTTCACCTAGTTCCCACTCCATAGGTCCATACTCATTTTCAATCTGTCAAAAAATTTCATAAGACATTTAGTTACCCATTTTACCTCTTAGCTTTAGCTGTAGGAAGAACTATAAATTTGCAAGATTGAAAAGTTTTAACAACCTGAGATAGAATAATTGGACCACCCTGAGATTCATACAATCGTTCTGACTTCATCATTTCAACAATCTTGGTAGTGAACTTTTGCATTGCGGCCTAAGTTACAGCATTTTAGATAAAAAGAATAACACCATTATTACAAACCAATCACATCAAAGTAAGACTAGTACCAAAAATTGTTGCAATGAAGAATTTTTCATTTGGCAGCTCAATCTAACCTTGAAAGGCTCGTTGTCTGTTCTGAAACTGATACCTGGAACATACTTTAGCCAAACTGGAAAACCCCTGAAATTGAAACAGGTAATATGATCAAGAACTTAACTTTATGTCTATATGGGGTATCACTATTTTGGCAGATATGACAATCATTTTGAACATTACCCAAAATTCCATTCAGCACATGCATAAGGTCCAATCCTGAGATGGACATAAAGTCCTGCTTCTTGCACCACTTTAATGAACTTCACTAAATCATACCTCCCTTCAAAATAATACTGGAAAATGAAACAAAAGAGTAAGCTAAATAACAGCAAATGATGAAAACAATAAAAATTTGAAGAAAGGATTCTACTTTACTCACCTTCCCTTCTTCAGGCTCATGTCCATTCCAGAAAACATAAGTCTGTATCACATCCACTCCTCCTTCTTTTGCCTTCTGAATAAGATCTGGCCACATCTGTGTAACCCAAAAACAAGGATAAAGATAATAACTTTATAAAAATCCAATATTTACAAACAAAAACAACAACTATGCCTTAGCCCTAAACAAGTCAGCAGCCGGCTACATGAATCCTCGGTGCTTCATTTATACTCAACTCATGTGATCATCATACCAAAAGATTGTCTAAAAACCAAATCTTTGAGCAATAAAAATTAAGAGTTTATTCAGAGAGTGAGAGAGCAACTAATTTGGACACCCATTTGCCAAAAAAACAATCTTGATTAAAACATGGAACAGGAAATCAACATTTTGAAGAAAACACCAAAACAATGAGAAAGATAACATAAGCTTATATAAAAATCCAATCTTTAAACAGAAAAAATTAAAAGTTCAGTTAGAGAGGAAGTGAGCAACTAATTACGACACCCTTTTGCTAAAAAAACAATCTTGAAAAAACATGGAACAAGAAATCAACATTTTGAAGTAAACACCAAAACAATGAGAAAGATAACATAAGCTTATAAAAAACAATCTTTAAACAATAAAAATTCATAAGTTGAGTTAGAGAGGGAGTGAGCAATTAATTAAGACACCCTTTTGCTAAAAAAACAATCTTGAAAAAAACATGGAACATGAAATCAACATTTTGAAGAAGTAAACACCAAAACAATGAGAAAGGTAACATAAGCTTATAAAAATCCAATCTTTAAACAATAAAAATTAAAAGCTCGGTCAGAGAGGGAGTGAGCAATTAATTAAGACACCCTTTTGCTAAAAAAAACAATCTTGAATAAAAACATGGAACATGAAATCAACATGTTAAGTACACTATTCACATGAACTATACCTCAGGTGTGCTTCTTGGGTAATGAATGGATCCAGAAATGAGGATTTTTCTTTGGCCATTTACAATGATAGCCTTATGGTCATATGACACTGAAGCAGTTCCACAAGAAACCCATGAACTTAATAACACCAATAAAATCAACAATACATTCCACATTGCAATCCAAGAACAACCCATGTTGGTCAGCATTGAGCATTCAGCACCCCTTGTACCTCAAATTCTTTTGCCTTTTACAAGGCACTTAACTTTATTCCTCTTCCTTTTTTTTTAGTTGCACTTTATTCTATTCTTGCATTATATAGTGAGAGAAAATGTATTCTAAATATTAGTATTGGGAGAGTGGTGAAGAGAAACAGCTGTTTTTGTTGTCTTTAGATTTATCTTTTTCCTTTTTTTGTTTATAACATACTTTCCCTTCTAGTGCAGAGTAAGAGAAAGAACAAAGAAAGAAAGAGAAAAATGCTGTCCAAATAAAGTAGTGTAGTAGTATAGTTTCGAGTAACCGTCAAAGAATGCTGTAGTAGATGAGACTGCATTTTTCTTGACCAAAGATTAAGTATAAAAAAATACTCTAAACACGAATTCGAATATAATCGGACTCCACTACGAATATCGATGAAAAACCACAAAACAAAAAAAGTATGGTTCCGAGTGACAGTGTGAAATGTGTGACCAAGTGTGGACATTTTTCCATTGTTAAAAAAATAAGGTTTCATAATTAAGATTTTTGTTTTTATTCTTACACTTACGTTGAATCCGGTGTTTATTGGAACTCTTTTGGTTTTATTCGAGACATACTATATGTCTTTTTGAGATTTTTATACTTTTTAATAATGATATCTAAACAGTACTAATAATTACTCCCGCACCTCGCGTCCTTTCGTGAGAAGATATTAATTAATAAATTATTTTGAATTATTTGTTATCTTAATTTATTTCAACTCTTTTTTTCATAAGGTTAATTTGTCTCCATATTTATTAGAATAACGGTAGATGTGAAAAATTAATTAATTATTTCTTGATCTTTTAAAATGACAAGTATTTTGAATCAGTTATTTTTAACCATGGCAACCAAGAAGAATGAGAGGGAGTATAAGATATTTGTACAAATAACTTTTTTCTCTCAATAAACTATAATCACGTCATTTAGTTACACTTTATTAATTGAAAGGCAATGAATAGATTTACAAAAAAGAAATAATTGACTCCATATGTTTTCATAATATTAGATATATTAATACAACTTCAATCTACTAAAATAACTATTAATATTTAAAATAAGAGGTAAAGTATGTTAGCATAAAATCTGTCTGATATTTATAATTGTTGTAATTTATTTGAAAAAAAATATGTTTTTATCGTAATTAAATAGCTTTTGTTTTAACTTTAAAAGTACGAAGATTCGTATTATTTATCAAAGTAGTTTAGAATTAAAACACAATTAGTTGATCAAATAATTAAGTGATAAATCGGAACCTGTTAAAATTGGTAACTACAGTTAGCAGCTGCTTTAAACGCCGAAAGCTTGGACGGCGCGGAAGTGAGGGTGGGGCCCACCCTTTCTGCATTTTTTCATCCCACAAACACTGGGTCCCACGTTAGTATTAATAACTACTCCCTCCGTTCATTTTTACTTGTCTATTAAAAAATAATAAATGACGTGTATAATTTATCATGATTCTTATATTAATTAATACATATTTTTAATAAATTTGAAATAAGTAATTAATATTGTAGGCATAATCGAAAGAATTATTTTTTCTTAATATGCTAAAAGTGACTAGTAAACTGAAATTTTATTTTTATAATATTGGACAAGTAAATATGAACCAAGAAAGTAGTTTGGAGCCTTAACTAATTCGAATTTATACGCGTGTAATGTCCAATTAATTAAGAAATGCCTTCTATCATAAACTTTTATTAACAGGACTCTCAACCAATACCTTGGATTAAGTGCACGAGGGCTCATTTGGTACGAGAGACAAGGGATAATTAATCACGAAATTAAATTTGAGATTAGTTTAATTCATTTTTAGTTGGGATAAAATCGTGGTATAACTAATCCTGAAATTAGTTATCCCGAGATTATTGTATTTTATCCTTATGAGATAGTGAAATAATTAATTCCAGTATAATTAATTCCGAAAAAATTATTCATGGAATAACTTATTTACAACCAAACAACCCCTATAATTATTGATGGTCCCACTTATCTCTCCAATTATCCACAAAGCTTACATTGAATGAACAAATTTCCCCACTGCTATTTAAAGCATCTGAATTTCTCATTAAATTGGAGTAGAAAAGTTAATAATTAAAGTAGTGTTTGGCTGTAGTTGGAGAAGTGAATTTAATTGCGGGTTTTAAAGCAACTGTACAAAGATACCTTTTATTTTTTTTATTTTTTTTTCTTATACCCCACCAGCACCGGCGTACCGTACAAATATTCTCTCCAAACCATATAGACTCGGTTCTGGGTTTATGGGTCGGATCGTAATATTTGTTCTTGTTTTCTCAAACCACAAACGCGCGTGCAATGTCTACGTAGTCACTCACTACTACTACTATGTTATTGGTAAGTGACTTCACGCTCTTGGGATAATTATGTTCAAAGTGTTCCTTGAAATTTATTATCAAAAATATCCTAATTTTATATATTACCTATCCTAACTAAGATTTACTTATAATTTATATACAATTCATTATTAATACATTAAATTAAGGGATTCAATTATTTTCTTTTTTATCTCCGCTCGTCTTTCCTTATTTCTTATCGCCTGTCTCCACCCAAAACTCCCTTAATTGAGCAGCAAAATACGTGAGTAGTGAAGTCACGCTACATATTTTAGTATTTTACCATGTAATAGAAAATAGGAATTAGCAGTCAATTTTATGTTTGATGTATCAAAGCAATTTTCGGCATATATCGACATATCATTCATACTATTGCTTGTCCATTCGAGAACAAAATTTATTTTTCGTGAAAACTTTTAAGATGCAAGAAAAATAGTTTCGGACGTAAAAATTGGAGTGCAGATTTTAGTGTTGAACAACCATTGAACCAATTTTTGGTCTTTCGAGGATGGTTATAAAATTGGGTTCTTGAAAGATGCATACTTCTTTTACCTAATAAAAGAATAATGTATAGTACTACAACGTACAAATTAGAAATAATTTTCGTACAAATTTAATGCAAATTTGAATATTTATAACAATATATATATTAAAAATAAATTTTATGCAACTAATTATATAGTATACAATTTATCTACAATTTTCATACATTATTTCTACCGTGTTAAATACAATTACAATATCATACAACTTAAATACAATTTTATACAATATGTCTTTTGTATGCATTTTTATATGATTTGTATATATTTGTAAGTGGTTTATTCTTCTTCCTCTTTGAAATTCCAATCAAAACTTTCTATCTTAATATAATTTTGATACATATCAACAACTTCATGTAAAATATAGTATTTATAACTTAAATACAAGTTTCATATAACGAGTCATACATTATACAACTATCTTTCAACTTTCATACAACATACAAATAAAAAAATTATATAATTACAACAACATACAACTTAAATACAACCTTAATACAATTTCATAAGTATATTTATATCATGTATTCTTCTTCTTCTTTTTCTTCTTCTTCTTCTTCTTTGTCTTCTTCGAGTTTCAATCTGAAATTCAGCCAAAATCAAATCTAATCTTCACCAAACACCCTCAAAATTGAGATATAAACTCCCAAAAATATTTCTAATTATTTGCAACAACGCCCAAACCAAATAAACAATAGTTTTTAAAAACTTAAATTCAAATTTTTACTATCAATGGTGGAGAATCAAATACATTCAAAATTTATCGATGGATAATTTCAATTTGAACACTAATGGTGCAACATGAAAAAAATTTGTGAAGTTAAAACTCTATATTAAACAATTGAATTTCATTGATAAATAAGAAGATAACAAGCAGAGAAAAACAAAAGAAGATACACAAATAGTCATTTTTAAAAATGCTATTTAGAGATTAACCAGTACAACTTCTTCAATATCCATCACAAAATGTGATTTTCATAGGTTAAAAAAGGAACATAGAACTTAAAGAAGAATAAGTAGGAAACATTTAATATCCCTGCTAAAGAAAAGTAAAATTTTCGGTGGGTTCAAAAGGAAAACATTTAAGAGAATAAATATTAAAGGCATTAGAAACGTGTACCAATTTTCATGACACTAAGGTTTAGTTTCTGCGCTGATTACAAGCTTTAAACGTCATTTTTGTTGTCTTTCATTTTTTATTGCTGTTTTTAGGGGTGGCATAACACCGACCGAACTCATAAATTCGGTTTATACGGTTCGGTTTGTTCGGTCGGATTGCAATTTTTAGTTTTTAAAAGTTTGGTGTCCTATTCACTGTTCGATTTTAGTATTTCGGTTATTCTGTTAACCGAAAAATCGAAGTTTTTTTAAGTATGAGTCCTACAGCCTCAACCTCTGGGCTTATCTTAACTCTTATGTCTAACATGTTTTTACAACTTTTAACTTGTACCCGTTGTTTAAACAACTTCAGCTTCTTCTTCGTTTTCTGAATGCTGAAGATTGAAATATTGTTATGCGTTCTAGCATGATAATTCATACATATTTGCTTGTCCCCTTATGTTCATGTGGTCTTATTCACAATAATTTAACCTCTTAGATATTTTAGCTTTACAGGGACATCGATTTTTGGTTCTAATTTATCTGTAGTAACTTGTTTTCATGTCGAAAATATTTTTCATTCTTTAATCTTTGAAATGAACAGCATCAATCGCTGCTAATCATGATCTATTAAATTCGTTGTTGTTTTAGAACTTCAGCTCTAAGAATGTTGAAGTAAGCAAATATAAACAAAAACTTTAGCTCCTAGAATGCTGAAGTTCATCAAATACAAAACAAACTTCAGCCCTGAAGTTCAGCAATCATCACAAACACAACAAAGCTTCAGCTAAAAAATGCTGAAGTTCAGCAAATACAGAACAAAGCTTCAACTAAAACATGTTGAAGTTTAACAAATACATAGCAAAGCTTCAGCTACTAGAATACTGAAGTTCAACAATTACAAACAAAAACTTCAGCCAACACATGTTGTTGTTTTATTGAACTGAAGTTTGCCATTTGCACTATGAACTGAAGTTTGCGTGATTGCCTTTGCAAGTGAGGCCAAACTTCATGCAAAAATATCTGAAGTTTTGCTCCACTTCAGGCAAAAAAATTTGCTACTTCAGGCTCGTATGCTTGAAGTTATGCGAAAAGTGGGCACACTTGCAATTTTTTTTACAAAGCGGGTATAAGTTAAAACGTGACCCAAAAAACGGGCATAGATGCAAATGCCCTGTCTAACGTGTTAAATATGGGCCCAATATTTATTAATGGGAAACTTACACAAATGTACTAAATAAGTCTCAACTTACCGACCTGTAGGTGATGAAATACAAAAAAAATACAATATTTCAAAAATCTAAGGAAAAAAGAAACTTTTTCAATGGATATAGTTTAAATTCATTGAAAACATATAGATACGTCAACATACAAAATTTGAGGAAGATTGGAGGTGATTTGGACGGGTTTTGTATCAAAATTCTTAATTAAATCGAGTTAAAAAATTCTTCTGTGACACATGTATCACGCATGTATCTCACACACAGGTATACATGGATATACATGTGATACACAATTGATACAAATATGATATGTATTTGATATACAAACGATACACAATGTGATACGCATATCATTTTTCTTCATGTTTAGTTTTTACTTCGAATTTTCAATTCAAACCACCTTAAAACTTCACCAAATCATCCCAAAACTGAGATTCAAGCTCCTTAAGATGTACCCAATCTGTTCTAATAACACCCACTCAAAATAAAGCAAAAATTTGACATTTGTTTTGCTACAAATTGTTAATTGGCTAATATTAGTAATATTTGACTAATATTGATAATATTTTATAAATTGACTAATTTTTGTAATGAGCTACTTATAAATGGATATAGCCGGTAGTTTTCCTTTATTAATTGTTAGTGAATGTTGAAGCCCAAACCCCAAAATACCACACTTCTTAGAAGTTCATCCAATCCCTAAACCACGCTACTTAAAAATTAATTACCACCATGATCATTATTCAATAAATTATAATATTTATCGGTTTTCCGATGATAACATAAATCTCATTTGTTACATTCAGTTAATGTGTAAATCCTAACTGCTATTACTAAGAAAATATTGAATTGTAAATTTAATTTTCACTTATTCTCTTCTTCTTTCTCCTTTTTTTGTCACTAATGGTAGCATACGCGCGATGCGCGTGTACCCTATATGAAAAAATATTTTAGCGATATATTATTAAACATTTATATTGCTTTTTTTGGATACTATATATTTTAGACATGTCGACAAAAAATATTTAAAGAAAATTGCGGCAGATAAATTATGGATAAGTAAAATTGTGTCACAAATTAGCGATATATTATTAAACAATTATACTATTAGCTATGAGACGAGTTTTGTAGCTAATTCTTGTTTTTATTGAATTCAAATTTTGTAATAAACTTTATTAATTATAATATTAGTTTCTTTTTTAGCGGAAAAAACAAAAATCCTTTTCATCTAGTTAATGAAAATATGCATTATAGTAATTTAGGTATTGCCATGAAAACAATGTTTTAATACAGTATTTATTGAAAAAATGTGTTCTCTTCTTAGTGATTTTTTACTGTAAAAAGCCAAAATTTCTTGCATACTCAAAGTAAAAATTCTTACTAAACTTCTAATATTAAATATTGATTTTTCTAAAATTTAAAACATTATATTCTTAATCAATTGTACGGTCTTACATATTAGGTATAATATATTTGTAATGTCATTAACCAAATATAAAGAAGAATAGAGATTTTATTTTGATCTCCTTGCAACAATCTTGCTAAATTTAGTTATTATCATCATCTTCCAATCAATACAACCATTAAAAAGTTACATCAAAATTGTCAATAATATTTTATATATAGAATAAGAAGAAAAGAAAGTAATTAAAAAATGGTTAGTTTAAAAAATAAATAAAAAGAAAAAATGTAGCGATGATATTCGAGTGGGATAATATTTTAGTGAAGACTTTTTCGACTTTTCAATACCACACTACCTTTTTTCTTTTTCTTGGAAAAGTTATGTACGAAAAGAAAAAATAGTACTCCTAAATATTAGGAATACTAACAAAAACTTGGAGGAATCACGGAAATCTAAACTACATTAAGTATATTACTCCTATGTCTTTTAAAAAATTCGAATTATATTCAATAAGGAAAAAAAAATAAAAAAATAAAATATATATATATATAAGTAAAATTCTACCCGATATTAAATTCTCAAAATATTAAGAGTTATTACATAGTTTTAATTAGGAAGGGTAATTATTAGTTTAAAAGTTTTAAATATTAAAATAATAATTAAATGACAATTTCATACCGTGTGAACTCTACGTGCGTTGCACGTATTTTTTCGTCTATCAATAAAAAGTGTATACAATTTAGAATAAGTAAGCACTATGTGTGATAAAAATTGACATCAAGATAAATGTAATATTTATTTATTAAATAATAAATGTTACATTGATGAAATAATTGATACATAGTTATTGATTATCTTTTGAATTTGCAACGATTAAGAATTTAGATAGGTTATTTATATATTTCTTATTAAGATAAGCATGATATATTATGTTTTTGTATCTGACTAATATCTTTTATAGTGGTGTAAGGAAAATTTCTCTATTTTTTTACTAAAATACTAAAATTATATACAATTAAGTATTAGTTCATTGAAAATTTAGAAATCAATTGTAATATCCAATATATAAAATATTAATGGTAGTTATCATTATATCTAACATGGAATATATATATATATATATATATATATATATATTTATTTCTCATAATTGTTTAAATATTTACCACTAATAAATTTATTCTAATAGAATTTAAGTGATTAATTATATTTAAGCAAAAAAAGAAAAAATAGACTAACCTAATGTGTACTGTCTGCATATGGAGAACAGGAGAAGTTTACCATTGATTGATATAATTCTTTTATTAGTTGAAAAGGTCATAAAATTTCGAAAATGTTAAGGACTTCTTACCTAATTCAAATAAGGTTTGAATTAGTAACAAAAATTTGACTTGATTTTAAAGTCCTAAATATTAGGAAAATAATTTAAATTGTAATTTTATCCAATATAAAACTAATTTTTGAAGGGTAAAAAAGGCGAACGACATTTCGCTAAGAGCCTTCGTACTTTTAATATAGTACTAGGATCTCTGCACGTGCGCTGTACGTGTATTTCTTACTTTTTATATACAAAATATAGTTGAATTTTTTAAATATGTATACATATTCAAAAAGTATTAGGCCTAGTCTTAAGACCCTTGATAAATAATGTCCAAAAACATACTCTCCAACCAACTCCATCTATTATCTCCCTTGTGAAATTTGATTGCTCCCGTGGACGATGCAAGAAGCAACACTCTTTGATTACTTTATTTTCTCCATCTCCTTCAAGGTTGACTGCTCTTTTTTGAAATATTCAAGCCTCGCATTTTCCTTTTTAACGTACGTGTCATGCACAAAATCTTCAGCTTCATCATATATACCTATAAATAATATTAATACATCAACAAGTGTTAAGAGTTTAAATTTGAACGATGATTATGAAAGGTTGAATTGCATAATGAATTCTTCTTTATCTATTAAATGAAAATTAGGTAATCAAGTAAGATAAAATTAGAGAAAAGGGACAAATGCACCTATGTATTACACAAAATTAGTCGATCATTTATGTTTTAATAAGATTTTAGAGGTGATATCTTCCACGGATATTCATGACCATGGTCTATTTTTCACATTAACATTATCACAACAATGAGCTCTTCTTTTCCCGCTTAACTAAATAGAACCTAGATAAATGCAACTTAAATTCAAGAATGAAACATTTATAAGATGCGAAAAGAAGATAAGATATAATTAAACTAAAGAGAAAAGAGTATAAAGAATTAATACATTCATCAAAATGATATACTTTATTATTGCTTTCTCCCTCTTGTTTCTTGAAATGATCTGGATGTGTGTCTATATATATACCAACAAGGATTATGGTGAAGTGGTAAGTATTCCTTCATCCTTAACCAATGCCCAATGGTCTCGAGTTCCAGCCTCTGGGTATGGAGTTGCATTTGTTAGAGAGTGTTTTACCCCCCAATATAGGACTTCCCGGAGCGAATCCGGATTAGTCGGGCCTCAATGCGGGTACCGGCTACCGAGTGAGAAATAAAAAATAAAAAATAATATATAATATATGTATGTATGTTGTAGAATGAGCTGAAGTTTTGTCTTTGTAAACTGGGGAACTTCAGCCCCGTATGCTGAAGTTGTTGTCTTTATAACTTGGGAACTTCAGCCCCGTATGCCGAAGTTCCTCATTTACAAAAGACAAAAACTTCAGCTCTAGAGATGAAGTTCCCCAGTGTAACTGAGGGAACTTCAGCCCGTATGCTGAAGTTTTTGTCTTTATAACCGGGGCACGTATGCTGAAGTTCCCCATTTACAAAAGACAAAAACTTCAGCTCTAGAGCTAAAGTTCTCCAGTGTAACTGGGGGAACTTCAGCCCCGTATGCTGAAGTTCCCCATTTACAAAGACCTATTTACTAGAGTTGTAGAACTTCAGCTCTAGAGCTGAAGTTCACAAGCTACTTCAGGCCCGTCTACTAGAATGCTGAAGTTTTGCGTGATTGCCTTTGCTACTTCAGTCCCGCATGCTGAAGTTATGCGCAAAAGCGGGTACGGATGCAAAAAATTTTACAAGGCGGGTATAAGTTAAAACGTGGCACAAAAAGTGGGTACGGATGCAAAAGCCCCGTAGATACTTGAGCTTAAAAAGCTCTATAAATAATGTCTTTAGACTCACATTGACAAATACTTTTTCTTCTGTATAGGTATCATCACCGTGATTTTTGGTATCTTCTAAGTTTTTCCTTTTAAAAATAATATAATGGATTAGATATATACATCTCTTTAAAATTTTCAAACTATGTATATTATTGTTTACATAAAAAATACGAGTAATAATTAAACGTACAATGTGTTTAGAAGGATACATGATCCAATTCAATGCTCAATTGGTAAATAGCTAAATAAATAAAGAAATTAAATGATTGTAATAGATCAAACCAATGTCGTTTGCAAGTTATCGACCTCGACTTGGAATAGTGTCGAGATCGAACGTTAAGAACTACGAGAATAATAAGAACAATATGAACAAAATGAACAATAAGAACAGTAGAGAGTTAAGAGCGAATAAAAGAGCAGAACGTTTATATTTCTCAGTGAATGCGTAAGTGATTCCCCCTTTATAAATGAATAGGGTTCCTCTTTATATAGTATAGAAATCTTAAATAAGGTATAACTCTAATTTTGGAAGTCAAATACATGATTGATTTCAATAACCGCTAATGGTTCTGCCAATTCCGAGATTCTCGCCGAGATTGGTGGTCGGCTGCGGATATCTCGTAATTCCGTTACTTAGGTGTCGATTTAACCTGATCTCGATCCCCCAGTCTTCGTATTCTTCGAGCCCGAACTTGCTTCGATATTGGCTCGCTCTCGAGGCATACCTTCGAGCCCGTAAAATCGGATGTGGTCGATTGTAACCGTATACAATTGTATACACGACTTGAACTAAATAATAGATCTACATTATTCATCTCGCTCGGCTCGTTGATTAAAATTTGGAGGATCATCTCCCTAAAAGTGATATTCTACTTTCATCTTGTCCCGTCTTTTATAATTTCTCTAATATTTTTATTTATTTAATATGATTATATCAAGCAATTAAACTTCAAAATACTTATTTTTCTATATTCCGAAAAGTTTATAATAAATCGATGTGGGTGAGAAAATTTCATTACTAGCCATTCGCTAGAAACTAATATCATCCGATGGCCATAAATTATAATATATACTTTATAGCCCTGAACAAATTCTAATGGCTAGTGTAGGCATATAAAATTTATAGGAATTACATCCGTAAAATAATTTGGACTATATTTTATATTCAAGGTATATTAGTTCAAATAAATCTATTGGGCTAATATAATTGGATTAGTCATATAAGTCCAACATATATGGATTAAATAAATAAGTCTTAATCCATTGGGCTAGCCTATTTAGTTGGGCTAAAGTAATTAGCCCACTTCATTAAGCCCACGATGTCATCTTCCTAGAGGCCCAATTTGGTGCCACGTGTCAAATGACGTGGCACGCCAAGTCAAACAAAAGAGCCAATAAGACTGTTCCACGTGTCAAATGACAATGCATGCCAAGTCAAATTAAAGGGCCAATGAAACCGCGCCACGTGTGCAAGTGACATGTTCTGGCCAATCAAATGCGGCCTTGTCACACTTCAATTTGGTTGGTCGGAAAGAGTTTGTTCTTATCATAACTCTTCCCTCCCACAACTTATAACTCAGAAAAGACACCAGAAGTTATAACAAGGAGCAAGAGGGAGCTCTTGGATCAAACGCTTCGAATTTCTCTAAAAGCTACGAGCATTCAAGTGTTTTAAGGATTAAAAGATCAAGACGAAGATTCAAGAACAAGCTGCAAGCCCTTGGATTAAAAGTACGTCAAGATCAAGATCAAGCTTCAAGCACTTGGATTAAAATAAAATAAAATTCAAGATTAAGCTCGGAGGCTCTTTTATTTACTGTTGAAAAGAAGAATCAGAGGATTCATAGAGATTGTAACACTCAAATATTTGAAATAAAATACTACGATTGTTGCAATATTTTCGGTCTTGATTTAATTTTCTCGACACAATTTATTGTCTACAAACTCTGGCACGCCCAGTGGGACAATCTCTACCTCTCACTTTAACTTTTCAATCACCAAAGTTCAAGAACAACGAAATGGCTTCCAAGAAAATCAACTCCAGTTCAACTTCCACCAAGGCTGCTAATTCCAGGTTCTATGCTGATGTGGAAAATATACTCGAAGTTACCTTTGGAAGCTTTGGACTAGTTACGAGGAGAAAAACAAGCTCGTTAGGACAACAAGCACCCCAAGTGTCGTCCGCATCTACACTTGTTTTCGGATCTTCATCCTCATAAGGAGCAAGATCTTCCACAAACCCGAAGAAGGAAGCGATGTTGCTGAAATGATCAAGAAAACTCTTGCTCTTCTTGACCTCTCCGGATCCAAGCACTCTGCTGTGAAGGAAGATGATGATGATTCAAGTGATGGATCATCCTCACTTACACCATATAGCATGAGCCAATCAAGGATCAATCTCTGTGAAAATCCATGCTACTCTACCTCGTCCACGACAATCATGCAAGCCATGGTGACAAACACTTCATCCGTTGAGGAGCTGTCGCGCCCCCTTTTTTCTCGCGAAATCGGGTTTCGACATTTCTTAGACAACTCCTTCCTTTTGGGATGGGATATGAGATTTGAAGAGTCACCACCTAACGGATCAAGGTGCATTAGGGCCCCTAGAGTAAATAACTTATGAAACTAGTTTGCATCACCAGAGATCGGGTAAGGGCTCGAAATTACCTTGAGGGGAAGGTGTTAGGAACTCCTCGAGGTCCACAACAGTGGATCCCGACCGAACTTAATTAAGCAAATTAGTATTTAAAGAAAAATAAAACAATTTAGACAACTATTATTTTAAAACAGGAATTAAAGGGGTCCTAAGTTTTTTAGCCTATAGGATCATTTCCACGCAATACTTGGTAACTTTCCCCAGGTGGGGTGCTACACGTAGTATTAGCGCACATGTCATCATCTCCTTTACTACCCAATTACTATCTTTCAGTTGTTACTTAAGCGCTCTAGTAGATTCTAACTCGTACCTTATGCGTGCACTACCCGTTCCTTTCCTATGGTCCTGGAGGTGTTTAGAATCTCTATTTAAGGTGGTTCTAGACTGACCTAGGTTGCTAAAAATGAGAAAAAAGCTAGGAGACAAACAAAATTCAAATTGGACTGTCACAGAAGAACAACTACAGGCTCATGATAACCTCCACAAATAGTCAACAAATGCACGCAGTTTAATCAGCAAATTTCATTAATTTAGGATCCTATAGGAAGGATATCTACATGAGTAGAAACAAAATGTAGAGAAGCAGTTTATTTAAGGCGAGCATCGGGACCTATCAATTTGCATATTGATTTTGATTAAGTTCTGAATCTGGGCAAATTTCAAGTAGCAAGAGACACAGTTTTAGGCCCAGAATTCTTAATAAACCTACATGTTTGCCTAAGTGATAACCAGAACAGAATTCTATAGGCATGGTATCTACAACTGTTAATTAGAGACCTGTAACAACGAGTTACTGATTTTAACAGACAAGTTTTTATCTCTTTAGATCCTATAGGCATGTTTTCTACTTTTGCAGAATTAGTTAACTCCTATAGGCATGATTTCTAAGTGTTGAAACTGATTACAAGCATTATTTCTAAACTTACAACCGATTTACCCTGTAGGCATGATATCTATTAGTTTAAACCCTGTAGACATGATTTCTAGGTTTTGAAACTGATTCATTTTATTCCTGTAGGCATGGTATCTAAGTTGAAATTGATATTTATTTCCTATAGGCATGATATCTATTAATCACGTTGGGGAAGAATTTTTAAAGCATATTGCCAGGAAAGTTTATTAGCTAAAACAAATAGAATCCGATATACGTGACCACTAATGCACATTGAGACTGGAAATATGTGTAGATCCTACAAACATGGATTCTAATGCAGAATTATAAAAGACCTATAGGAAGTGTCTCTAATATGCCAAAAATATGAGAATTCATAACCATAAACAGTCAGAAGTAAATTCTATGGGCAGGATCTCTAAACAAACAGTAGCACGCACATAAGGAATCAACACAATGGACCTATAGGCAGGATTTCTACCCGAGCTTGAACAACGATATATAGAACCCCTCTCCCCCCAGTTTTTTACTAATAACCCCAAATCTGTTTATTACAGAGATTATTACATTATTACAACCCAATAATAAATAAATTACATAGTAAAAATTATTACACTATAGGGAGCCTTAGCAGGCCCAATATTAACCTGGAAATCAGGACTTCAAGCAAAGCTAGTCTGAAGCATAATGGGATCCATCCATGGCACATAAAATTAGGTTTCTAATGTGTCAAAGTTCCTAAGGGCCTCAGGGCCCCCGGTCAATGCTCACACCAGAACCTCATTAGAAAACAATTCATAAAAAGATTGAAAGACCAGCCACAATGTGTCAGAGTTCGGAGGAGTCTCAAGGACACTAGGCAGTGCTCACAATGAGGGTGATAGGAACCTAGATAACTAAGAGTAGAAGTTTGAAAATAGTATATAAGGGGTAGGGGGACAGTTTTAGAAAACAGTTTTATTTTTTTTAGGAGCAAACAAATTCAAACTACATGGTGCAACCAGAGCAGACAAAATCCAGTTTTAGCACCAGGTTCAAGCAAATTGGTGTTTATTCAAACTAAATACTCAGTAGTACTTAAAGTAGTCGCAGGAGCAGGGATTAACAGATAGAACTGACCAGACGTGCTTGCAATATCTAAACATGTTCAAAATAGGGAACATACAACTGGATCAAACAAGGTTTCACATTACTGAAGATTAATTATTACTAAGTGGGATCATAGAAGCATGAATTAAGCAGAAACATGCTGAAGTTTGGAATAACTAACCAAACAAACACATAGAACAAGATAGGGTATTAGGAACTAGAGCATACTAGTTTAAGAGAGAGGCAAACATGCATCATAGATCAGGCAGAAGAATGCTAAGGTTGAAATACAAATGCAGAACAGAACAAGATAACAAGAATTAAGATGTAGCAGTTGTGGAAGAAACATACAAGAATCATGTATCAAACAAAAGCAGGTTGAGGTTGAAATAAGCTAATCACATAACATATAGAATAGAAATAGGTTAACAGAAGTTTACCATATACCAGTTAGGAAGAAAGTAAACAAGAATGTAACGACAGTTTGGATCCAAAGAGTTTAGCTGTGGCTTCCAGCCGGCTAAACAATGCAGAAACCAGAGTAACAGCACAAAGAGAGTTTTTTGACGAAAAACAGAGAGAGCTTTTTGAGTTGTGAAGTGAAGAAAGTGTGAGAGTGTGTTAGTGTGGGTGTAAGTCTGTAAGCGTGAGCTTGTGTGTTAAAATCATAATAGTGAAAGGTTTTTATAACATATAGTAGAGTAAAACCAAATAAGGTAAGGTATGCAAAATCATTCAATCAATCAATTAGGTTTAACGGGAATCAATTAACAATAAATATAACTTAAATTAAGGAGCATCTTTCACAGAATAAATCAGCAGACAAGATTAAGGCTAAATAAGGTAAGTAGTAAATCCAGAGATCACTTATAGGTCAGTTCTAGTAATCAAAGCACATAAATCAGGCTAGCAAGATAATTGAGGCAAGTAGTACCAATTAGGAATCACACATAAGGAAAGAATATGTAAAAATCTTTAAAGGAGATATCAATTTTAAAAGGAAAGCACAATTTTTGAACCCTAATTAAGCAACTAAATAAGTTAATCACTTTAATTGACAAGGCCACAGTAAACGGGCAAAATAATACAACCAACAGTCAAATAATAAAAAACCTAAGGTGTAAAGACATAGTGATGAAACTCAAGTAAAAAAAATCAGTCAAACAGTAAAGAAGAAAACCAGATTGAAAATTTAAACGTTTTAAAATATTTTTGCAGAAATCTCTTGGCACCAAACCCTAGCTTTAGAAAAAAAAATGAAATCGATTGACAACAGTAGTAAAAACGGAAAAAATCTTAAAGGAAAAATACCAAACAAACTCAAAACACTTCAGACCTGAAGAGATCTGAACTGATTTAGCCAGAAATAGTTAGGTTTATACAAAAAAATAAACAGAGGTTGAAAAGCTGGTTTGAACCAGAGATTTGAAGCTATAAAAACACAAAAATGATAGTACTCACAGACATAGGTGAGTACAGACGGATTAGTCGAGAACATGAGAAGTTTGAACCAAATCTGGTTCGAATCTCTGGAGACTAGCCTCAAGTAGCATGAGAATAATAACACCAGTAGCGAGAAGAGGCCGGGTAAGGCCTGAATCGACGAAGGAAACCATGAATTGAGGGGAATAGCGGTGACAGGGGATAGGGTTAGAAGAGGGTGGGAGTGACGAGAGGAGGGAAGGGGTTTCAAGGGCGGCAGATTTTTTGAAATGGGTAGGGCTTAGGTCGTTTGGTGTATTAAAAAAGGAAAATGAATTCTAGACCGTTGATCTTCTGAGATTAACGATCATGATTAATTTAGGCTGGGCGGGTTATGGGTTATTGGATCAGGGTATTGGGTTAATAATTGGGCTGGGTAATTGGGTTAGGCATTTTAGGTGTTGGGCTGAGTAATTAGGTCCAAAAAAATTAATTGAAAGGGGCTATATTTTAAATACCATTTAGTTTGATAAAATAATTTATAAAAATAGTTAATAAATGATCAAAAATCTATTTATGTGTGAAAATAATTTAAATAATTACTTAATATTATAAAATATAAAAAGTCATTTTCGTGTACAAATAAAGTAATTATGCACACATGGGCTATCATTGCAAAGTTATTGCAATTATAACCTAAAGATGTAAATATGATTATTCATAAAATAATTAAAACTTAATATAGATATAAAATGATATAATTAAGCAATAAAATTATTATAAAATCATTTGTGATGCAATTAGTAATTATTTAGATAATGAAATGATATAATAAATTAAATAAAAATCCTATAAAATTACAAAAAATTATGAAAAAAAAAATAGTAATTGATGCTCATGCATTATTTTGAAAATTTATATGCATTTTTGAAAATAATATAGGGAAAAATTGGGTATCAACAGCTGCCCCTCTTTACCTGGGAAGGATGAAAGAGTTACCAATTTTGACCGAATAGAGTGATTTGAGAGATATAGGCCGCATTCCGGTTTCTGAGCTACCTACGTATCCTTGGTTTTATAGGAATCAGGCCGTGTGTAGTTCTGGATCCACCGACGAAATATACCGATGATATTATCACAAGGACGTGTACAAGGTTTCGAATAGGATGAAATAGTTATGGTGAGTGGTCAGGTTTGAAATAGTATGAAGGAACTGGAGCGGGATTTCTCATGTTGGAATAATGGTTACTCACCGGGTCAGCTGCAAATTAGAAGATGTACTGCAAGCATATACGTATAAATTTGCGTGAATTTAGACATGATGCAAATTCCTTTTAGACCATGAAATTTGTCCCTGGACGGTTGAGGATGACGTCCCGGGCCATGAATTGTGCGGTAAGGGATTCGCAGGCCATGAAATGATGTTCTCGGGCCATGAAAATGGTGCCTCCGAACCATGACGCCTTTGAATAATGATGTGCAAGTTTGAGAGATCCTCAGGCCATGTCATGGTGTCTTCTGGCTATGAGGATGGTGCCTTCAGAACATGGCACCTTCGGAAAAGTTGGCGATATTTCAGCCCATAAGGTGCAAAGTGTTACACTCCATATTTTCGTACATGAAAGAACGTCATAAGTAAATTGATGGAAGCTCGGAAAATAAGATGTTACATCCCGCATTTTCAAACGTTAAAGTTTCGTCATAAGTTAATCGATGCAAGTTCGGGAATGAAATTATTTTGAGATAATTAGTATTATGATATTTGAAACAAGTGATGAGTAAACTTGAGAAGGTGAGAGGGTAAGCAAGTCGAAGAAAATGAATTCCGTCGAAGTTTGACATTTTGGGTTAAATACGGTCCGAGCTGTAATACCCGATATTTATAGACTAATGCCATACAAGGTACCGCATGACCATGATAGTGAAGTATATGAGATATGTTAAAAGTGAGTGATATTTTAAGTAATTTGAGATAATTCTTAATTATGTGGATATTTGGTTAATTATTGATTTGAGTGGAAAGTTAACAAATTAATTAAAAGGTTGAGGATAATTATCTTGGATAAGTGTTAGGGGGAATATCACGTGATATTATGGAATGTGGTAGCCAAAGAGTATTAGATTAATGACTCATAAACATGTAACTTGGTGGCAAATTTAGAGGATTTTGGTTGCTAAGTCATCAAAGAAATGGGTTTCACGCCCAATTATATAAAAGACCTCTTAAGACCACAAAATTAAAGGCTTTTGACTACATGAAATATGGATGGAACTCCTAAAGAGGGAATGGGAACGTTACTGCTTCAGCCAAGATTTCTTATTCTTTCTGATGTTACTTCTATTCTCTTAAGGAAAGTGTTCAACAAAGATCATTTCCCAAAATCTATTTACATAACAACGTATTGATAAGTGCTTAGGGAAAAGTTTCGGCCAAGATTTTCTTTGCATAACAACGTGATTGCTTCGAGCTTTTCATACAACTTGTTTCGTATTTTGTCGCAATTAACGTGTGTTAGAAGATTGTCAAGAGAATAAACTCGGGTATGTTAAGTCTATCCTTTCTTTCTTTGTGGCATGATCCATACGATACAAATGAAACGAGCAAAATAAGCAACTTTCATAAATGACTCTAGTCATAGAAATACTAGGGGTGTCTATATTCTTGATTCTCCATGTGAATTATTATTATATTTTCTATTCATGGGTCTCAGAAAAATACGTATTTGATAAAGTTTATTCGAAAGGCATATTGATTTTTATGGCATTTCGAAAAAATCTTATTAACATATTTCTTATGCATTTCATGCATTTATAGATGTACATTGACTTATGACCAGATGGAATTTTATATATATATATATATATATATGGGATATGGGAAAAGGTTACGGCGTTATATACGCACCACCACCTGATCAACTGGTATACGTTGATGATTTTGCCCACAGTGGCCGATATGATATGATGGGATGCCCTCAGAGGCCTAATGATGTTATGAAACATGTACCTAAGAAACGACATGACATTCATACGCATATGCATGACACTATAATTTTTCATGATTTACAGAGTTATCCAAACTTACAGGTTGAGTCATTTACTCTATATTTCTTCCATTTCTGTTATGTGCCTTACATACTCGGTATATTATTCTTACTAACGTCCCTTTTTCCTAGGGACGCTGCATTTCATGCCCGCAGGTCCCGATAGACAGATCGAGAGCCCTCCAAGTAGGCTATCAGCTCAGCGGAAGATGTTCGTGCGCTTCATTTGCTTTGGAGTTGCTCGTTTGGTTAGTATGATTTAGACGTGTATTGCTTTATGGCGGGACTCTGTCCCGACCTTTATGAAAAATATTTATTCTTAGAGGCTTGTAGACAGATGTCATGTACGTAAAAGATTGTATATCCTTGTCGGCCTATGTTCAATATACAAGTGAATGTTTGGTCTTATAGGCCCGTATGTCTTATGTATAAGTTGGTATCTCACGTTGTAATCTACTTATCTCATGGCAGCCTACCGCTCAGTTATCTACGATAGTATGATATATTATGTTGGTACTCAGTTGAGTAAGGTACCAAATGCCCGTCACGGCCCATCGGTTTGGGTCGTGACACAAAGAAATGATGTTAGAAGCAACAAGACAAGGCTTAGTCTTGTATGAAGTTGAGGGCAAAGCTTAGCCCGAGAGAAGAGAATAATGCAAGAGAGACAATGCTTAGTCTCGTGCGGATTCAGGACAGTGCTTAGTCTGATGCAAAGGGAAGGCAGAGCTTAGCCTTATGCAAATGGGAGGCAAGTCTTAGCCTCATGCAAGATTCGGGACAATGCTTAGTCTCATGCAAGGAGAAGACAAAGCTTAGCCTTATGCACTTAAGGAGGTCGGGCTTATCCTCATGCAAGCTTTGAGACAATACCTAGTCTCATGCAATGGGAAGGCAGTGCTTAGCCTTATACAATAAAGGAGGCAGAGCTTAGCCTCATGCAAGTGGGAGGCGGGGCTTAGCCTCATGCAGGATTCAGGACAGTGCTTAGTCCCATGAAAGGAGAATGCAGAGCTTAGCCTTATGCAATTAAGGAGGTAGGGCTTAGCCTCATGCAAGCTTTGAGGCAATGCTTAGTCTCATGCGATGGGAAGGCAGTTCTTAGCCTTATTCAACTAAGGAGGCATGGCTTAGCCTCATGCAAGATTTGAGACAATGCTTAGTCTCATGCAATGGGAAGGCAGTTCTTAGCCTTATTCAACTAAGGAGGCATGGCTTAGCCTCATGCAAGATTTGAGACAATGCTTAGTCTCATGCAATGGGAAGGCAGTGCTTAGCCTTATGCAAGGTTCGGGACAAGGCTTAGTCCCATGCAAATAGAAGGCAATGCTTAGACTTATGCAAGTGAAGAGGCAGGGCTTAGCCTCATGCAAGGTTGAGACAAGGCTTAGTCTCATGCAAAGTTTGGGACAATGCTTAGTCCCATGCAAATAGAAGGCAATGCTTAGACTTATGCAAGTGAAGAGGCAGGGCTTAGCCTCATGCAAGGTTGAGACAAGGCTTAGTCTCATGCAAAGTTTGGGACAATGCTTAGTCCCATGCAAATAGAAGGCAATGCTTAGACTTATGCAAGTGAAGAGGCAGGGCTTAGCCTCATGCAAGGTTGAGACAAGGCTTAGTCTCATGCAAAGTTTGGGACAATGCTTAGTCCCATGCAAAGAGAAGAGTAAGAGTGCAGTATTCTTAGATGACAATGTGTTTCGTGCATAGTGATTGTGTTGTTGTAACTGTATTTGTCATGATGATATAGTCCTGCATCCAAAGAAAAATTTGTGAGTTTTGCGGGGGAAGGTTGGTTTGTGCCTTCGTCAGCTTGACTTGCTCCGTTCTGTCTGAAGATCATGTCCAAACTATTAGGGTAGCATTTGTAAAAGCAAAGTTTCCTTTTTCAAAAGTATGCATGCATAATTTCAAAAGACATAGTAGTATATAGTTTAGAAATTAGTTAGATGAACCAATCACTGTGACATAATCAGCGACATTGCAACTTCTTCTGCCGTAGAATTTTGAGGGTCATCCTCAAAATTCTGCCCCAGTTAACTAGATGACCTTTCTGGCTGCTCCATACGCTGCGGTTGGCTGAACTTGCTTCGGAATTTTGAGGGTCCTCCTCAAAATTATTCCCCAATTTCTGATTGTGGGGGAAATAGAAATTTTATTGAATTGTCACCGGACCCCCAGGGCTGCCTACGTATCCCCTCTTAAACGGGAATCAGGTTGAGCATAGTTCAATTTTTCCCAAATTGACTATCTCGGTCTCGTCCAAGTTGGACTTGGGCTTGTTTTCAAAATTCTCTACTTCACTGACGATATCTTCAGGTATTACACCATCTTCTATTTCTTCTTAATCACAGTCCTTTTGTTGCATTGTCTCATTACATGTCACAGTTGTCGGTTCATCAATATAAGAAATAATAATGATGTAGGTGTCACGAACCATAATCCATAAGGTCGTGATGGAGCAGGACACCATTGTCAGGCAAGCCAATCATTAATTAATCAAAATAAATTCCTGTTTAACACCTATGAAAAGCAATTCCTTTCACTTTATTACATATTAACTAAATAAAATCTGACAAGTAAAACAATAGTTTAAAATATTACACTTTAACCAATATATCCCAACACATCCCAGAACCCGGTGTCACAAGTACATGAGCAATTTCTAAGAATTTATACAATCATTACAAAGCTTGTCCGAAATACAAGTTGGACAAGGAATTTAAAATGAAAATAAATACAGTACGAGGGAGACTCTGTTAGCTGTGGATAGCCTCCGGATGATGCAGCTCGCCTAAGTATCCGAATCCTCCACATTGCTATGGAATTACATGTGCAATAAAATGCACAGCAAGTGTAGCATGAGTACAAAAATAACGTGTACTCAGTAAGTCGCCCGCCTAACCTCAGAGAGGTAGTGACGAGAGGTCGAATTAGACAGTCACGAAGGGCCAGCAAATTAATTAACAGTATAAGATGAACATGATAGGCATGTAAAGGTAGTAAAGCAGCATATATATAAGGCACTAAAATCCAAGTAAATACTAGAAGTAAACAAACAATTACCACTTTCTCATTATTTTTTCCAAATATCTTAAATAGACAATTTCCTCTTTGTTTTCCCCCGAATATCATAAATATCAATTACTTATTTATTTCCCCCAAAAATATCTTATCACTTCAAAAATCATGAAAAACATTTAACAATTTAGCATGCGCATACGGGATAAGGAAAACCGGCTTGAGCCGTCATAATAATCAACTTTGTGCACTGCCGAGGATCGAAGGTCCCGTACCAAAAATGCACCTCTCAATAAAATACTCATGTTTATGCACTGCCGAGGATCAAACGGCCCGTACCAAAAGCACATATCTCAATATAATAATTATCTCTGTGCACTGCCGAGGATCGAACGGCCCGTACCAAAAATGCATCTCTCAATATAAATAATCATCTATGTGCACTGCCGAGGATCGAACGGCCCGTACCAAAAGTGCACCTCTCAATATAATAATCATGTCTATGCACTGGGGAGGATCGAACGGCCCGAACCAAAAGTGCATTTTAAATCCGCCGTGGCTTACGGCCCGCTCCCATGAGAGTGGGGGAAATAACACTCCGCTCGCGAAATGTAAATTGCGAAGCGGTCACATGCAGACATTTCACAATCAACAATCCACCCCGAAATTTGGGAACACAAATACTCAAGTAAATGACCGATTTCTCTTTTTTAAAACCACAAAATAGTATTTAAATCCTTTTTCGAAATTCACTTGTCAAGTTTATATAATGTTTAACAATACATCCTTATCCGAAAATACAACTTGCCCGCGATGGAAAATCAATTCTCTTTTTAGATGATTAAGAAAATAAACTCTAATATTCCTTAGTCATTCGATTACAATTTCGATTATATTAGCAAGCTAATATTACAGACAGGATCACAGGTTCAACAAGTAAGGCATGCTAGTGGGTCCTAGGCTACCCGGACATGGTATAATAGTAGCTACGGACGGACTCCCGTCACCTCGTGCGTATGTATCCCCTGCATATAGTAACACATACTTAATTAGTTCAACTAGGGGGACAATTCCCCCTCACAAAAGTTAGAAAGAAGACTTACCTCGCTCCGAAATTCCATAACCGGCTTCCAAGCCCTTCCGATGGCTCCAAACGTCACACAACGCTCCGAAGCTATCAAAACAACGACAAACCAATGAAAATATACTCTAATATTTGCAACAATTCCAAATTATATAATTTTCCAACTCCGCTCAGTGAATGACCAAAATGCCCTCAGGCCCACGTGCCCGGAAATCTGAAATTTCTCGAAGGTAAATTCTACCCATAGCTCCACTAGTTCAAATATACAATTTATTCTACATTCCATGCTCAAATTCGTGGCTAAAAATCCAATTTCCATTTTCTAGGTTTCTTTAAGATTCTCCAAATTTCCAATCAATTTCCATGCCTAATCCATGCATATAATCTTGTATTTAATTAAAAAAACGTGAAGAAATTACTTACCTTGCAATCCTTGACGAAATCCTCTCCTTGAAGCTCCTCAAAATCTCCCATAGCATATGAAAATAGATGGAGAAATGACCAAATTTTCACTTAAAAACAATCTGCCCAGGCCCATGTTCCGCACCTGCGGTCCTCTTGTCGCACCTGCGCTTCCGCAGGTGCGCCCAAATCTCCCGTACCTGAGACCTCCTTGGCTCTCTCACCTTAGGCTCCCTTAGCCGCACCTGCGGCCAAAGCCTCGCAGGTGCGGTTACACCAGATGACAGGAACCTTCAACTTTCTTCAACTTCAATTATTGATCCGTTAACCACCCGGAATCCACTCGAGGCACCCGGGACCCCGTCCAATTATACCAACATGTTCCAAAACATAATGCAGACTTGATCGAGGACTCAAATCACATCAAACAACATCGAAGCCACGAATTGTACCCAAATTCCAACTTTATGAACTTAGAAATTCCAAACTTCCACATCTGATGCCGAAACCTATCAAATCACGTCCGATTGACCCCAAATTTTGTACACAAGTCATATTCGACATTACAGGCCTACTCCAACTTCCGGAATCTCATTCCGACCTCGATATCAAAACTTCCACTTCCGGTCGGATTTCTCAAAAACCTTCCAATTTCTATCTTTAGCCAAATGACTTCAAAATGACCTCCGGACATCCGAATTCACTTTCGATTGAGCTACCAACTCCAAAATCACCACACAAATCTATTCCCAGACTCGGATCCTAAACGGACATTAATAACTCTGAAATGCACTTCAAGCTAAACTTAGGAAATTTCTTCAAAAATGGTGACTTCCACAATATGCATCGAAACGCTCCCGGGTTATCCAAAACCCGATCCGGACATACACCCTAGTCCTAAATCATCATACAAACATGCAGGAACCCTCAAATCCTGATTCTGAGGTCGTTTACTCAAAATTCCAATCTTAGTTGATTATTCCAACTTAAGGCTTCTGAAATGAGAATTTTCTTTCCAAATCAACTCTAAACTTTCCGGAATTCAATTCCGACCACACTTACAAGTCATAATACCTGAAATGGAGCTGCTCACAACCTCAAACCGCTGAACGATGCGCTAGAGCTCAAAACAATCGGTCGGGTCGTTACAGTAGGGATAAAGATATGAACGAAAAATAGTAATAATAAAACATCAAGCCATTTAAAATGTCAAACAAAATGATTTTCAACAACTCAAATAACATTTTTGGAACATTGAAAAATATTATTTAAGACAAAAGAAAAAATGCAAAAGTGGAAATCATTTTTTTAAAAGTAAACAATGTTATTCAGCCTTGCTGCCCCGGGACTCGTCGAGCCCTTGATGGTCTAACAGTCCAGTTATTAAGGAATGCTCCTCTCTCCACATCTTGGATGGTAGGGCCTTCCTCCTCCTCCTTCTCCTCAACGATCACACAACAATCCATATCATCATCTTCCAAGAACAAATTCCTCAGTGCTGCCAATGCTTTTTTCTTCCTTTGATCCCCATATGATATCGGCCTGATGGAATGTCAGAATCAAGTGTGGCACAAGTTGCTTAAGAGGGTAGTGTGGGATACTCCATGGTGGTGACCAATTCCGATATTCCTGCCAGGTATACTGATATCTGAGCCCGAAGGTTGTGCCATAGCGCTTCAGTTGTACTAGTTTGGAGATACCTTGAAGATTCTTACCAAGCCCCTTACCAGGTTCATATCCTGCCCATGCCAGTATACTTTCTATTTTGCTAATCCACCATTTATCCTTTTCAATCGCGTTAACACACTCGTTGTGATGGTAGATTTCTCCACCTAACTTCCTTCTATTTTCTACCACCGGAACAGTCTGACTGGTGTAAATGGGGTTGCTCCCATCTCCATGGATGATCACTTTTTGATGGTTCCACTCAAATTTTAGCGCTTGGTGCAAAGTGGATGCGATAGCTCCAGCGGCGTGTATCCAAGGTCGTCCCAACAATAGATTGTAGAGGCGTATATGTCTAGCACATGGAATTCAACATCGAACCAGGTAGGACCCATTTGCAAGCATAAGTTAGTTTCTCCGATCGTGGCCCTTTGAGACCCATTGAACGCTTTCACATTCATAGTCCTTGCTCGTATCTCATGTAAACCCTTTCCCAACCTCTTTAGAGTTGTCAACGGGCAAATATTGAGGCTGGATCCTCCATCTATCAAAACTCTGGCGATGAACTTGTCTTCACATTGCATTGTGGTGTGCAGTGCCATGTTGTGACTTAACCCTTTAGGTGGCAGCTCGTCCTCATGGAAGGTGATCTTGTGTCTTTCTAGCACCTGCCCCACCATATTGGCCATTTCTCCACTAGTGATGTTGTTTGGCACATATGTTCATTCAACACCTTCATCAGAGCATTCCTGTGTGCTTCAGAATTTTGTAATAATGACAGGATGGAAATCTGGGCAGGAGTCTTCTTCAGATGATCAACGATAGAGTACTCCCTTGCATGTACCTTTCTCCAGAGGTCATCAGGACCAGTCTCAATGACGGGCGATTTGTTAGAAGCTTGCTTACTGGTTTCTCCTAAATGTTCAGGTGTATAAACCCTTCTTGTTCTGGTCATTCCTTGTGTAGCGCTGGATTCTTCCATCTTTGACTTTTCCTTTCTTCTAGCCTCGGCCACATAATCCCAAGGTACAACATTGGAACTGAAGGGTAATGTGGATGCCACTGTTACAGTGAAAGGTGTGGCCACCTCTACTTCAAATGGAGTGAGTGTTGTTGCAAGTGATGTTACTTCTACTTCTAAAGAAATCGATGCGGCTACCTCGACTTCAACTGGCGGTTGTACCTGCACCACAATGGGATTGAGTGTGACTGCAGGTTTCTTAGGATCACCACATTCTCGAATAAGACCGATTAATCCCTCGGGATCCCACTCTTCATCAGTTTCTATCACATTGACCCCTCCATCCCTATGATCTGGGAGAGGATTGTTGCGGACGTTGGGTGCAAATTTCTTCGCCTGTATGACCTTATTATAGATCAGTGTTTGGATCTTGTCTTTCAATATGCGACACTCGTCAATAGTGCGTCCCTTTACGCCAGGATGATATGCACAGGTCTTGTTTGGATTGACCCATTGAGATGAATTCTTCATTGCCACAGCGGGAATAGGGGTGACATATCCAGCGGCTTTCAACTTTTCGTACAACTGGTCAATGTGTTCAGCAATGGCGGTGTACTGTCTGGGTGGTTTCCAGTCAAAATTAGGCCTGGGTTTTTGGTAGTTTGGACGAGTTCGAGGTGACTGATAATAGGATGGTTGAGTATTATAGGTGTGGTAGGCGGTAGCAGGTTGGGAATATCTGGGAGGTGATGGTTGGTATGTGGGTGGAGGTGTTTGGCATACAAATGGAGTTTTCGAGCTTTGGGCAACCATTACTGTTCCCACTTCTTTCTTTTTCGATATGCCTCCTGATTGTAATGCTTTGTTCATGGCTTGCAGTGCCTCAAAATTCGTCACCATTCCACTTTTAATACCTTCCTCAATCCTTTCTCTGAGCTTTATGATATTAGAGAAATTATGATTCTCAATAACCATTATCCTTTCGTAATATTGCGGATCCTGTGCCCTGACAAAGAACTTGTTCGTTTGCTCTTCATCTAATGCTGGCCTGACCTTCGCTGCTTCTGACCTCCACCGAGCAGCATACTTGCATAAGGTCTCAATTGGATTCTTCTTGAGGTTCTGGATATAGAAAATATTCGGTGCATTCTCTATGTGGAATCTGAACATGTCCATGAAATCTGATGCCATGCTCACCCAATTAGCCCATTTCTTGGGATTCTGGATTATGTACCAAGACAGGGCATCTCCAGTAAGGCTTCTCATAAACAACTTCATGCAAATCCTTTCGTCTTTTCCAACCCCCATGAGCTTGTCACAATAAGTTCTCAAAATGAACCTTGGGGTCGCCCGTTCCATCAAACATTTAGAACTTGGAATGTTTGTAACCCTTCGGCAGTTCCACATCCGGCTGTATGCACAAATCCTCATAATTCATACCTTCAATCCCTTTGCCTCCTTCAACACCCTGAACTCGACTCATTAGTTTCTTTATCTCCTCAGTAATATTCTTGATGAGCAGGTCCTTATCGGCGGTTTCTGTTGTATAGGAGATTGGTTGAGTAAAGTGGGATAGGTTTCTACATATATAGGGTTGTTCTGGTGAATGCCAGGAGTTTGGGTGTAGTGGTGATCATTGGTGGAGTTCTAGGGTTCGGGGATAGGTTGCGGTGTGTTCTAAGGAGTGTGATAGGTGGTTTGTGGGTATTGAGTAGGGAGATTCTAATTTTGAGGAGGGTTTGTATACTGGTGAGGTGCGGGAGGATTCTGCGGGCATTTGTTGGGTGTGTTCTGAGGTGGTGCAGGGTTCTTGGTGTCTGGTACATTCAATGTGAGGCAGAGATTTTCCAAGTTACGGACCTGCTCAAGCTCACCCTGTAGTTCAAGTATCTTCTGCTCAAGCCGTAAAACCAAATTATTTGGGGCTTGAGTGCCCCGACCATCGGAAGTTTCCACATTCTCAACATGTGCAGTGTTACCATTCATATCATCCATTTTAGCTTTCCCTTTGCCTTTCGGTACACTTGGAGGAGGAGAAGATGGGGGGTCTCTGGATCTGGTATGATAAGATGATGATGCCAGTATACGTGAACCAACCTTGGGGAATGGGAATAATCAAAAAAAGAAAGGAAAAAAAAGGTAACCAATTCAGTGAGGGTTCCAAAAAGAGTATTTGCAATATCTAAACACATAGTGCGGAAATGTAAATTCGCGTCCTAATTTGGGAGCCTCGTTGTGCCCGAGGTAGGCCTAGTGACAAGTTGATTTAGAGAACTTCAATGCCAATAATTGCCTCATTTCATTAATGTAAAAGTAGATGAATCTAAAATGACACTAAACAAGATAAGTCATTAATGGCACTTGGCCTTGTTACATTTGAAAAAGCAGATAAACCTAATATACTTGGTCCCAGAAGGACCTTCCCCAGGCTTGATATTCTTGGTTTTATCGATCAGGTTCCCCGGGTCGTGCATGCCCAACAGCAGGTATACCCCTTGCTAGACGTCCTCCTTCGCTTCCCTCAACATTCTGGCAGTCGATGACTCTCTTCCTCGTCTTCTCCTCCAGCTACATCAGACCCTGCTTCAGATATTCCATCCTTTCATTAAACTTGATAGCCATTTCCCTCCATTTATTGATCAGTTCCATATCAGTCTAGTGCTGCTCCAGATGCTCGGCCTCGGACAAATGAACCCTTTTGCGCAGTTTATTGTATTTCACTTGGGCTTCAGCAACTTCGTCTATGACCCAGTTTCCCCGACCGATACCCGACTCAACTTGTTACACCCCATGTTTTCGTACATGAGAGTACATCGTAAGTCAATTGATGTAAGATCAGAAATAAGATTATATTTGATGGAATATAAATTAAGTTAATCATGTTACATTGTAGTTTAACAATATTTAAGATCATGAATAACGAGTACCAAGAGGGTTGGAAATCTTAGAAGCTAAACCAATTGAAGAAAATAAGTTTCATTGAAAGTCGACGAGTTTGGAATGTTATAACATGAACTTTAGGGTGAGACTAAGGTTCATTACATGATAAGGAGGTTATGCTATGATTTAATTTTTATCGTATTATAGTTGTGTTCTACATTTTTAAGTCAAGCAAGTTGTGGAACAAAAGTCGACAAAGGTCTTCACAAGTTACACTCATAATGTGCTTAAAATTAGGTCAAATGTAACTTAGATTTTATCCCAATATACTTGGAATTATTGGATTATATACCAACCAAATTGAATATCTATGAGTCTAGTTTCCAATTCATTAAACCGTTCATCGATACGACGTAGGAGTAGAGAGATATTTGCAGTTTCGCGAGATTGCGCATACATCATAAGTGACAAGTAGGTGGATCACTAGAGCTTTTTGAGCAATACATTTCATGTGCTATATAAGGTCTTATTGGGACATATAATATACCAAATTTAAGGCCTTGGAATTTAGTTTCCAATGCTCTTAATTGTTTGTTCATACGACATCAAATAAAAAGATATAAGCGACGGAAGATGGACCAATCCTAGGGTGCTAAGCTAGCACCTCTTTGACTTTTCCAAACTTGATATATATAAAACTTAGGTAGGCTTTCTCTTAATTATTCATCATAAAATACCTTATAAAACCATAAACATAACCTCAATCTATCTTCTAGGGTTTCAAAGAAGATTATCATTGCGGGCAAGAAATCGAGAAGCAATAACATCAAAATGATCCCTACGACGTAAGTGTCATTATACCGCCTCTCCTATTTCTTTGTAGTTAGAGTTTTGGAAGGTACTTAATAGTTAAGAAATGTCTAATATCTATATTTAATTTTTTAAATATCAAGGAAGGTTGATAAATATGTTTTCTAATAGTTAGAACTCACGGGACGGTGATCGGAAGCCGTTAGTTCGAGTTATTTGACTTGTAACAGACTGTTTTGTGTTGTTGTTGGGATGCGTATTTTACTACTGTTTTGTGGAGTTTTGGAGGAGGAAGAGTGTGCCATATATATGTAGGGTTGTGAGCTGGTCGTTCGTTATAACATTTCTAGGTCGTTTGACACTATTACGGTGGTCGTCTTATGTGTGAAGTGATTAGGTTGTATGTGGATTGTTTTGAGAGGATCAATATGATTATTATTGATGTTGTTTGGGATATTTGGTGATTATTTTGACTTGTGTGAAGTCATATAAATAGGGGAGATGTTGTCCGTTTCATCGTAAAATAGGTTGTGGTCGATACATAATAGTTATGACGCTTAAACGATAACGATAGTGTCGTTTCTCTTATTGTAGATTAAGAAGTTGTGCCATTTGTGTAGCTTGAGGTTGGGGCAGTATATACAAGGTATGTGAGGCTATCTATTTCCTTTTTTTTCACGACTCCGATTGTACATAATGCAATGAACGAGCTTCCAAAGATACCCTACTCTTAGAAGCTAGTAGTACTTACATTGTTTCCCTTCTTATGGAACAATTGATGTTAAGGTTGCTTCTCCTATTCTTATGTTATCAATGTTGTTGATACTTCCTGATTCTTATAAGATTCTCGATGAAGAGTTAGCTCTAATGATGTGTACGGAGAATATCGACCTTACGTCGCTCTGAAATGTTCACAACATGATTCCAATGAGTCTTGCATGCATTATATATATGTATCTATTTTACTCTACCGAGCCGCGCTATAGTCGGTCGGGTATGGCACCTATTGTGCAACCACTGATCAGTTGGGTTTACCGAGTCCTCTTTGAGGCCGGGTATGATATGATGATGATGATGCCCACAGAGGCGAATGTTCTATGATGATGATGATGCCCACAGAGGCGGATGTTTAAAAAGATTATGTGTATATATGTATATTGCATTTCATGTTAATGTCTCTTAGAAGCATTCAGATGCTACAAGTTGTATCTCCTACATGTCTCTTTACATTACTGCTCTTATTTATGCTTTCCTGCCTTACGTACTTAGTACTTTATTCGTACTATCGTCCTTTTATTTGTGGACACTGCATGTCGTGCTGTAGGTCGTGATAGACAGGTAGACAAAGCTCCCCACCACAATAGGCTTTCCAGTTCAGCGGTTATAGGCGAGACCCCTTCTCCGGACTTGCTGTGGTCTTGGTATGCCTTTTTGTTATAGATATTATGGGTATGTCGGGGCCCTGTTCCGGATATGTTGCATTACTTATGCTCCTTTAGAGGCTCATATATAGGTGTCGACTCATGTATAGTTTGGTATGCCTTGTTGGCTAATTTTTGTTGTATAGTCTTTCATGGCAGCGTTGTAGCTCGTACCTTTTATGTAGTTTCTTAGCAATCTTGTCATCTCATGTGATGTATGTTCATGATCCATATCTAGTAGNCAGCGTTGTAGCTCGTACCTTTTATGTAGTTTCATAGAAATCTTGTCATCCCATGTGATGTATGCTCATGATCCATATCTACCATTTATATTGATCTCGTTATCCCTTAAAGATAATAAGAAGGTTAGATAAAATGTACGTTGGTGCTCGGCAAGTATGGCCTGGGTGCTAGTCATGATCCTCCAGTTTGGGTTGTGACAAACTTGGAATTAGAGCAGGTCTGTCCTAGGGGTTGTCTATGAGCCTTGTCTAGTAGAGTCTTGTTTATGGGTGTGTTGTGCACCACACTTATAAGCAAGAGGCTACAGG